>JAXDRA010000326.1:0-5000 GCA_034190875.2 Urechis unicinctus | reverse complement strand
CACCTACAACGATCCAAGTCCACCATTGAACTCCAGCAAGTTGGCAGATCCAAGAGGCCAGTGTTGACTTCCTCCGTTTTAAATCCCAAATCATCGATAGAACTAACCCCAATGATGACAACTATTGCCCCTTCGCAGACTGGGAGGTCTGAGAGTAATTGTTCATCCTTCGCCAAGCTTATATCTTACTTAACCTCTAATGCTAACATGGAACTCGTCGTCCATACAAAAAGCTCCCTGAATAGCAACAAGCCTGCTAACGTACAACCTGTGACTGCTACAAAGACGGTATCATGTCATCATGTTCAATGCTCAAAAGTGACAATGAAGCCTGTGCAGTCTCTTAAAGCTACGCCTGAATATGTCATTAGACCTAACACCACCAAGGAACGCAACCAAGCATCACCACTGTACGGCCACCAGGGGTCTGAAACCACCCTCAGAAAAAATACAACCAGCAACCAAATTATGACCTCTACAACAGGGTCTGCCCATGCTGAACGGCCAAAGACATACATAGCACATGGGTCGGCACTGAGATTACTAAGCCACCCACACAATAAACCATACTCTAGCACAACCACGGGTACACCCCATATACCATGTTCAAAGGCGACAGTTAAATCTCGACTCCCGCCTAGTCCTGTAACTGGCAAGGCTGCTAACATTACTACCATAGAGCCTGTCACTCCAACGGAAAGGGACAAGACCACGGGGGCTACCCATGTACGAGAATCGACTACCAAGCCTGTCCGTGAAACAACAATTGACATACTATCTGTTCTTGCAAGTCAATTTATGCCTGCCATTACGCCAGAAACGTCCTCAGTAGTATCAACCAACCCACCTTGCTCTAAATCTACACCAAGAAGCATTGAACAAGTCGTAAGAAACAAATCGTCGCAGGAAACAATGCCAGCATCTTCACTGAAAACTTACAGCAAAGAGCAAAACAACATCCAGCAAGTTCATGGAAAACGAAGAGAAAAGATTGATCATAGAAATGACCATGCAGAACGGCTAGATATTATAAATGAGAATCAGAAAGTTATAGAAGCTAAAATGAAATTAGCTGAGAGAGTCAGCAAGCAAACAGATGAATTTGGAAGCGGCATACAAGCCATTTTGGTTATCCTGCCAGAACATACGAAGCAACAACAACGTAATCAAAATAGGAAAATAGCGCATGGAGAAAGACATATTGAACAAGATGGAGGAAATACCAAGCATAAGTCGAAGAAAATGACGGAAAGTGAGAGAACAAATTGGCGTAGAAGAGAAGCAATGAAAGAGAAAAAGGTAAAGCATTATGAGAGAAGACAAAACACAAGAAAAGGCAAGTGGAAGAATATAAGCAAAAGAAACAAACTCAAAATGGCCAAACAGAAAAATAAGAAAATAGTGCACAGAGAAAGTCTAATTGAACAAGATGGAGGAAATATCAAGTCGAAGAAAATAAAGGTCAGCGAAAGAACAAATTGGCGTAGAAGAAAGGTAATGAAAGAGAAAAAGAGAAAGAATTATACGAGTAGACAAAACACAAGAAAATGCAAGTGGAAGAAAATGAGAGTAAACAAAAGAACAAATTGGCGTAGAAGAAAGGAAATGAAAGAGAAAAAGAGAAAGAATTATAAGAGAAGACAAAACACAAGAAAAGGCAAGTGGAAGAAAATGATAGTAAGTGAAAGAACAAAATGGCGTACAAGAAAGGAAATGAAAGAGAAAAAGAGAAAGCATTATACGAGAAGGCAAAACACAAGAAAAGGCAAGCGGAAGAATATAAGCGAAAGAAACAAACTCAAAATGGCTAACCAGAAATATAAGAAAAAAGTGCACAGAGAAAGATATATTGAACAAGATGGAGGAAATATCAAGCATAAGTCGAAGAAAATGAAGGTAAGCCAAAGAACAAATCGGCGTAGAAGAAAGGAAAAGAAAGAGAAAAAGAGAAAGAATAATAAGAGCCGAAAAAACACAAGAAAGGCAAGTGGAAGAAAATGAGAGTAAGCGAAAGAAACAAACTCAAAATGGCTCAAAAGACTCAACACGGAAAGAATTTCATTTCAAACACAAATAGGCGTCAACAACGAAACAAACGTTTGAGAAAGAAAAGAGAGCCCAGGGATGTCAGAAAGGAAACGAAACAGCAGGAGGCGAACCGAGGAATCAAGTTGCCTGACGTTCCATTTGACAAATCAACGACTGAATTTTCAATTCGACACACTCATCAAACCTCTTCTGTTAATTATGACATCCACCCTATTCTAGAAGACCATGTTGACAAAGATTATGGTAACGGATCTATTTATATCTAATATATATATATATATATATATATATATATATATATATATATATATATATATATATATATATATATATATATATATATATATATATATATATAGATATAGAGATATAAATAATATAAATATATATATATTTATACATATACATATATAAATGTATAATATATATATATATTTTATATATATATGCATACATATATATATGTATATATATGTGTATATATATATAAGTATATATATATATTAATATATGTATTTATATACGTATCTATATATATATATATATATCTATATATATATATATATCTATATATATATCTCTATATATATATATATATATATATATATATATATATATATATATATCAAAGTCATTTCCGTAAATATGGTTTTTTTTTTAATAACACACCCCTGACTGTTGTGATTTGGATGCTGGTTTCAGGCAACTCTGTCAACAACCTCCCTCCAGCTGTAGCCATCAAAGCGCTGGTTGTCGCTTCAGTACTCACTTTCATCCTCTGCTCTGTTATTCTCTTCTACTGCACTCGGAGGTATTTCTTAACCTCCAGAAACAAGAGCAATTCTGCTAAATATATTTCACCAAAAATGAGTACAAGAGCTAATGATAAGTTATGTGTTTAAGGCATTACAAGAAGAAACGAAATTCAGCCTCTGCAGCATTCTGTAAAGTCGACAGAAACGCCATCGTCAACGTTGACAATTCCGAAAATGTAGCACGGCGTTACCAATAATCATTTCATGCTCAGAACATAGTACGTGGTCTGTGGGATCCCAATCACTGGTAACCATTACCTACATTACAACAAACGCATATCAATCGATAACGCATCTGGGTTCACATCAATTCATTCCATATGAGGTATCTCAACCATTAATAGTTCTATGCAACTTACAAAAAAAGTATCTTAATCAAATACTCCACTGGCGGCAATATAAACTCTATTCGTTGCATGTTCTCGTTCCACGCATGACAATTTTTATTTCTTATTACACATCATCACAAATGGTACTACATATGTTGATCTATTGGAGTACCGTGTTTCAGTCATAAATGAGCACGAAACTCATTTTCCATTCTGCTGCTGTGTTTCTTGAAACGATTGTTCCCGTTCATCAATTAATTCTTCGTCATTTATTCCACCGACTCCAATATTAGTTCATCTTTTATTCCTAATGAGACTTGTTTCAACCATTAATGAGAGCAGAGGTCATTTTCCACCTTCGACTATGTTTGTTGAAAAGCTTGTTCCCGCTCCATTCATATAACCAATAATTCCTCATCATATATTCCACTGATTCCAATATTTGTTGGCTGAAATATCATTCCGCGTGGACCTGGACCAGAGTTTAAACCGTCTGACATGCTGGTCAGGACTCCATGGAGGAGAACCATGAAGAGCACAGAAGTCTTTTCCATTTGCGGCGGTGTTATTTAAATGTCCCTGAACTATTTGCTGGTCAATTCTGGACTCCATGGAGGAAATATTTGTTTGTCCTAATATTATTACTTGTGGGACGTGTTTCAACCATGAATGAGCACAGAAGTCATTTTCCCATTGAGCACAAAAGTCATTTTCTGCTGTGTTTCTTAAAACGCTTGGTCTCGTTTCTTTGATAAATTCTATCATTCCCATTCAGATCATAATAATATTACTTGTGGGATTCCACTGACAGAAGTCAATATTGTTTTGTCCTAAAATATATTACTTGTGGGATGTGTTTCAACCATGAATGAGCACAGAAGTCATTTTCCATTTACGGCTGTGTTTCTTAAAAAGCTTGGTCTCGTTCCTGTGATAAATCTATCAATCCTTCATCATACATTCCACTGACTCCAATATTTGTTTGTCCTAATATCATTACTTGTGGGACGTGTTTCAACCATGAATGAGCACAGAAGTCATTTTCCATTTACGGCTGTGTTCCCCAAAACGCTTGGTCTCGTTCCTATGACAAATCTATCAATTCTTGTTGGATGTGTTTCAACCATGAATGAGCACAGAAGTCATTTTCCATTTACGGCTGTGTTTTCTTAAAACGCTTGGTCTCGTTCCATTCAAACAAAATGATTATTTCTCGTCAAATATTACAATGTCTGAACTATTTGTTGGTCTTCTTTCTGGACTCCAAGGGGAACTTGTTTCAACCATGAATGAGCACAGAAGTCATTTTCCATTTACAGCTGTGTTTCCCAAAACGCTTGGACTCGTTTCTACGATAAATCTATCAATCCTTCACCATACATTCCACTGACTCCAATATTTGTTCGTCCTAATATTATTACGTGTGGGACGTGTTTCAACCATGAATGAGCACAGAAGTCATTTTCAATTCGCGGCTGTGTTTCTTAAAACGCTTGGACTCGTTTCTACGATCAATCTATCAATTCTTCATCATACATTCCTCTGACTTAAATATTTGTTTGTCCTAATATTATTACTTGTAGGACGTGTTTCAAACATGAATGAGCACAGAAGTCATTTTCCATTTACGGCTGTGTTTCTTAAAATGCTTGGTCTCGTTTCATTCAAACAAAATGATTATTTCTCGTCAAATATTACAATGTCTGAACTATTTGTTGGTCTTTTCTGGACTCCAAGGGGAACTTGTTTCAACCATGAATGAGCACAGAAGTCATTTTCCATTTACGGCTGTGTTTCTTTAAACGTT
>JAXDRA010000323.1:0-29936 GCA_034190875.2 Urechis unicinctus | reverse complement strand
TTATCTTGCTGCAATTACTTTATTATGTGAAATTCTTATGGTCAGAATGTAAGATTACATTGTGTCGCACGTGTTTTTGATTATCACTAAAGTGCCGGTTTACTTATAGGCGAGTTTATGCTCTGAGCTTCAACCCGCCATAACAAATATACTCAATTGCAGGACTTGTCCATTGCATGCATTAAATATCTTTCATCGGTGTACTACGCGACATGTTTGGATTCAAATGACGTCTGCGCGATCCGTTATTGTACTCTGAGTTCATTGTGGGAGTTTGTGTATATGTATCAATTCTTCAACATGCATAGACGGCTAGAAATAATAATTTGGCAGTTACTGATAATTGGGATTTATGCAAATCGTATTTCACAATTTCCGACATGGATTCTGCAGGGAGAGAAAACTGAAATAGCCCATCACCAACCAGCCAGCCGGAGCCTACTATATACCTTGGCCGCCAGTATAGCCTATCAAACACTCACATTTGGCAAATCATCGGACGCCTGCGGATTATCGTCAACACCTGACACCTGGAGCGCATCCAATTACAAAAACACCTGTGTCGCGTATCCACTTGTCTACGTATTCAGCGCATATATATATATATATATAATATATATATATATATATATAGATATATATATATATATATATATATATATATATATATATATATATATATATATATATATATATATATCTATATATATGATATATATATATATATTGATGATATATATATATATATTTATATATATATATATTATATATAATATATATATATGATATATATATATATATAGATAGAAAGACAAAAATACTTTGTTTCTTCATAATAACTCTCATTCTATGCTCTACATAATATATATATCTATATATATATATCTATATATATATATATATATATCTATATTTACTTATATATGTATATATATATATATGTGTGTGTTTATAAGTTTCTCTATATACATATATTATATCTCTCCCTCTATATATATGTATATATATATAAATATAATTGATATATATATATGTACCTATATCCAATTTATACATATCAATATATATATAAATCAATATATATAAATAAATATATCTACTCTCTATATATATATATCTCTCTCTATATATATATATCTCTATATATATATAAAATAATATATCTATATATATACATATACACTTGTGTGTGTATATAGGTGTGGGTGTGTTTGTGTTTCGTGTGTGTGCGTCTTGAGTGCTCGGGTATGTCATTCCCTAGGGATCAGTTGCGTCGTCATTGCGTGGGCGCCATTGAAGTTTACATGGTCGCTGAACTTGTATTGTGGGCTTCTTTTGAGGCAGCATTTTTGAATTCAAAGCGAAGTGCCGCCTTTTGATGTGTAAATAAGTTGCACATCCATATCCATTACTGTCATTGGTTCATTTAACATTGAGTCCATAAACCATGGACCACTACCAAAGTCCTTGTTTGATAGTTTTTTGTCATTATTGTTCAGGAGACTAGCATTATCCGTTGACCATTAAGCTCATCATACTTGCAGAACCAATTGCCCCAAAAGAATTATATTGCATAGAAACACTGGCATGACTTGATTATTTATCGTTCATTAAATTGTGGCGAGTGCTTTCGCAGACTGTAAACGTCGAGCTCGTCACAATAAGAGGGAGATCTACTACCTGACGACGCATGGCTGTGAAAATGTCCTGTACCTGTATTATTGGAGGCGATCACAGTTGGCGCTTTCGCAGAGCATCCCAGAGAGTTGAAAGGTATAATGCACAAACAGAAACATTTGCTTAGCAGTTGTCTCGCATAAGCGGTATAACGTATGCTATGATTAATAGCACGCTTACCCTTGCGAGTGATACACATCATAGCATGCCTGGATTGTGTATGATTAGCCAGGTCATAACAAAGCGACGTTTATCATTGTCAACGCCACCTGTCGGTCACCATATACATTATAAGTTTATGTCCATGCAGCTGTACGGAGCCGAGCTACATGGTACCGTGGTTTTTGTGAAGCTACAATTATTCGGAGGCTTTACAACAAATGTATGCGGTATTAAATATCAACCATACACAACGCCTGTCCGACCGAAGAACGATTTACAGAAGAACATCTTATGCTTTAGAAAAAGCTGTAGGCAGTATCAATATTGACTGTTTGTGTCATTTTGAACGTTGCTATGTATTTGTTAGCCAGTTATACTACTGATATGTCTGAGTTAATATGTATTTGGAATAATTTCATGATATCATGCTTAGTGCCTCGCAAAAGACACCATTATTGAACTGCACTAGAGATTACGAACTGTAAATGATGAAATTTAAAAGCTGCCTTACATAGCATGAGACTATGAGTGCAGCATGTTGTTTCGGGGATACATCTGAATTATTGTGGATCAAGAAGGTTCGCATAACTTAATTAATCATTTACGAAATTAAACATGAATTTTCGTAATCCTCTTATCACTACAAAGTTTAACTATTGCGCATGCCGTAGGATGAACCACCTGAATTCTGGTGAAATGGATGAATAGTCAATATAATTTGTGCTGTGACTGCATTGCGATAGATAGAAACATGTGCAAAAAGCGAAGGGTCACATGTATCATTGAACGTCGGATCACACCAATAAAAAATATGACCATCAGGACTTGCCGCAGTGTATTACGAAAATGCTGCATTAACGATCCTTGATGGATAATCGAGCGATGTGCGTCTCGAGTGAGTCAATGAATATAATGTAAGAAGCCTGCTGATTGCTTATTGATCTGGAAGGTCACAGGTGGGTTAGTTTCCGGCAATGCTTAAGCAACTCCAAATGTTCTATTCTCTTTGAAAACGGCTTCAACATTCGCAGCTTCCTGACCACTCAGTTAAACAGTATCGATTGATCAATGAAGACCTTTAATACCATTTCATAACATTACCAAATCAGGATCTTGAGCGACAATTATGCATTTACCTCCATTTAAAATAAATAGTTGGTTATTTCTATATCATCCACCTCGGTAGAAGTTAATGTCGCAAAATGAATGTCGCAAAAATGTAGGCTTTCTCTAGAAAGGGCAATTAAATTGACTTAATATATGGGAAGCATTTGCAAAGCCTTACTATTAAGATACTCGCATTATGTCAGACTATTCCGAACCACAGGGATCGAACGCTTACCAAAGCGAATACTTATCAAGCGTTTGTCACAGCTTTGTACCTTTTTAAATTAATTTCACCAATTGGTGCATACATATACTAATACGCCCCATTCCATTAGCGTAGCTCAAATCTACACAACTGATGAATAGTAATTATTAATACTGATTGCTGTCTTTAGAAGAAAATAGTACCTTGACTGGAACATCTGCGTCATGCATCTAGCATACTCATTTCAAAACCCATATCAGCGCATTATACACGACTTTTTATGCATTGTGCACCGAAATTGATTGTATTGTAAAGAGTCATCCCGAATGAGGTCACATGTCTTAAAAATTCTCGCTCTATGAATTTACGTAGTGTGATACTAATTCTATTCGTTTATAAATAAGCATTAGTGACTGGCATGCACTTTTCTACTCATCATTGATATGGCCGTGTATTAGGATGATTAAGAATGTCACCGGTAAGAAAAGGTAAATACCAGCCTTTCATGAGCATCAAACATTTAGATAGCGATCCAGACGGCCTGGCTCGTGATCAGTGACAATATATTGCATGGCAGTGGGTGATAATTGTCAGGGTCGGCCGGCACATAAAGCCCATATTCGGAGAAGCTAATGCTTTGGTGCTCAGGCTCTCGTCTACATTGCTTGATGTTACAAACGTAATTCATGCGTTATGCTCTGTTAATTGCAAAAACAATAAGTAAGCGATAAACAGGACGAAAACTGCCTATACTTGAACCATGAGCTGGTATTAAAGGGCTGCTCTTCTGCGCCCAAACATCTCAGCATTTTGTGTTATGTAGACGTATATGTTTGGCCTATTGAAATGCGCTAAATTATATTCACGCATCATAATTATTGCCTGTCAAGCATGGACATGGTACTAAATATATATATATATATATATATATATATATATATATATATATATATATATATATATATATATATATATATATATATATATATATATATATATATATATATATATATATATATATATATATATACATATATAAATGCAAATTTATACATATAAATGTATATATATATATATATACATATATATATATATATATATATATATCTATATATATATATATATATATATATATATATATATATATATATATATATATATATATATATATATACACATATATGTTTGTGCAAATATATATTTATACGCGAATAAATACCCATATATATGTATGCATATGCATATATATATTATTAGTGCAAGCTTTTGTACAATAAACGTATATGCGTGTATATGTATATAAATAAAAATATAGCTATGCACACATATATATCAATATATAGATATATAACTATAAAAATATACATATATATATGTATACATATATATATTTATATATATATATATATTTTATATATATATATATTTATAGACACATAAAAATAAACATGTACATACCCACGTACACGTGTATTTATGTTTATTCGTAGGAAAATGCAAAAGTATAGAAAGTATATGTATACATGTAGAAAAACGTACATTAACATATTTATATACATAAATAACATAGGTGTATATATGATCATATATACACTTATAACCATATATAACACACATAAACATTTGCGCATACGTATATATATATTTACACATAAACGCATTAACAATTATATTTAATTTATTTGTACATATATCTATATCTATATATCTCTATATCTCTATATCTATAAATTAACATATTACAATAGCATATAAGTGCATATAGATATATACATAAATATAAACATATATACATATATGTGTATATATATACATATTTACACATAAAATCCTGTATAACGCTTATAAATATTTCAAAGTGTATATTCGCGAATAAATAACCCAAAAAGTATAAATAGGCATATATAGATATGTATATATTATTTGTGCAAACTGAAGTAAAATTAACATATACGCGTCGGTATTTATATAAATATACCGACATATATATATAAATATATACACATATATATCTATAAATTTAAATATTTATATATAAATACATATATACACATATATGTATATTATTATATATACACATATGTAAACATGTATTTACAAAAACACATGTGCGTGAATTAATGTTTATTCATACGTAAATAGAAATGTGTAAATGTTATATTTATAAATATCGACATGCATGCATCAACACATCAATATACAAATATACATATATGTGTATATGTAATCAAATATGTACATATAAAATCAAATGCAAAAGTATATACGTACAAATACAAATATAAATAGGTATCTATTCATTCATATATATACATTTAGGTATATATTCATGCATATATGTATATTTTTATATATTTGTATATACATATATATTTATTTATATATATGAGTATATAGTTAAATAAATTTAAATGTTTGGGTATGTGTATATATATACATATACATTTATATGTGTATATATATTCATGTATCAATGGTATATATATGCATATTGATATTTACATAAATATATTTATGTACATATATACATATATATGTACATATATTCAAATAGATGTATAAATGTACATATATATATATATATATATATATATATATATATATATATATATATATATATATATATATATATATATATATATATATATATATATATATATATATATATATATATATATATAGCCAGTGTAACGCATATAAATATTTGTATATGTGTAGACATAAATATGCATTTATATATATATTAAAATATGTATAATGATATATACGTATTTATGAATATATATTATTTATACACTTAGATATTCATGTATGTATATATACACATATATATATATGTAAATGTATATATATATATATATATATATATATATATATATATTTATATATATATATATAACACGACATATATATACTTTCGACGCGTTAGGAAAAGTTATTCTTGTCATGAAATACGAATGTTAGATTAACATTGGCCGTGCCTTAGCTGTCTCCTTACTCATTGTAATTTGCCTAAAGATAAATGTACCAACAAATGAACTATTTACAATTATATTTTATGCCTTAGTGTTATGTGTGAATATAAGACATCCCATATTGCATCTGATATTGACAGATTGACATTCCTTAGTAACAACAAAGCCAATATGTTACTTACTCTGTTGAACGGAATAGCGGAAATTGAAAATGTACGTCACGTTGCAATGATTGCAATAAGGTTATCAGACCTAAATTAATGTGAAGGTTCCGGAAAATGTTTTGGTTTGAAAATATGGGGTATGATTTCAGCTTGAAGTCTATTTAGACCCGCGTTATCTACAGCAATTACAGTTGGTCGCGCCTAGGTTAGGCCTCTAAGTGTCGCATTGTATTAGTTCACAGGCAGGTATAGGTGGCAAGCCTTTCTCAAACATAGTTCAAGGCGGTGAATTAGAGGTATATTTGGTATCATAATTGATGTAACGTTCTCATGACAAATCTTGATTCATAAATGTTATCCGGTCGTTCAACTTTTCATTTGATTGTTTTTGAGAATATAAAAGATGCTATATCATTCCATTGCAATGGTTGTTAGCATTGTGAAAATGCCATATATGGCGTGATAAGCCACATTTAGTTCACCACTCGGCTTCGAGGTGAACAGCATTTTCAGTCCAAACATCTCCAACTTGTAATAAACATTAAGGTGCAGTATGCGATCAGTCATTGGCAGGCGCATCGGCCAAAACATTCTATGCGGGGCCCATCGTTTGGTGAATATAGAGCCTTTACTGTCAGATACACGAGAGGAAATGTCTTAAGCTTTGCGCACTTAATAACAATGGTTATTTGTCTCTATTGAACTTCATGCTTTATGGACAATCCACTTCTACCTTAATCGCATCCGCGATACGCTGATAGCCCATTCGCTTCAACTCTAATTCCTTCCAAGCAGGCAACCCGCTAATAATTGACAAGTAGTTATAGGTGCAGTTTTTACGTGTTTGATTCCACATCCAAATGTTATAGTGAACGATGATCGCCACTAAGCATTTAGAGGTGCAGTTGTATATGTTATGGTGCACGATTAACGCTACTAAGCTTTCAAAACGTATCAAATACCTGAAAAACACATACGCATATCTTTACGAAATTCTCGCGTCGCACATAATCTGTATTGTTTCTCGACCTACTTGCCAAACCTTTTGAGAAGTAAACACATTAAAATGCTATGCAGAAACGGCTGCCAAATATGGGAGTCAAGGGTCAAACTGACATAGCGTATCACTTCATTTCTGCTTACACAATATCACACTCGGTTAGCTCTCACCCGTCCCTTATATGCGCACAAGGAGCTATCAATTACGCCTGAATAGTGGGAGAAAGCACACCCCATTGTCACTCACGTGCTTGTATTCATTGTACCAAACACGGTAACGAGCAAATGATGGTTAAATGGCTGCAATTTGAATGCATATCTCGACCAGTTGCAACCAATTCGCATTAATTTCACTTCGGCAAAGGTGGCAAAATGATATTCACTGCTCTCTATTCTGCTTTGCAACTATTGTTGAATATAGGTCTGCCTTTTAGACGGTAATGTATGGGCTGATATTAATATTACTGCATTTGAAACTATGAGCCGCACAAGAAAACAGTACTTTGCATGAATAAGAATGACTATTTTCATCAAGATTATAACCGTTGGCATAACCAGCAATATAATTTATTTGTTGCATTGATTTGTTATTAATTTTAGCTAACGATCAATGTGCATCGCCAAATATTTTGCATATTATTATTTACGTTAACTCATCTTGTTTTGTTCCATCTGACTATTGAAGAAACATTGTGATCCACGAATAGTCTCGTATTTGTTTCGATTGCTGCCTTCTTGCTGTTCATCCTATGTTATAACAAAAAAGATGTAGTTTCTCTCTAATGATAACTAGTGCAATGGAAATATGGTATTTTAAAGGCAGTGCATCTTTTTTTTATTACGTTATTGAAAGATTAACACTGACGTGTATCTTTCTGCACCGTGCAATTTTATTTAAGGTTACCGCTACATGCGTCTCTCTCTAACTACTGTTATTATGCAATAAGCACTGAGGCCAATAATTGAAAGTATCATACTGCAAACTACTGTTATGAAAGCTTAAAAGGATTCAATAAACATGAAGAAAGATTCAATAAGACGCATTCTCAGCTAATTAAATATTTGGCCAATTACTCTTCTGTTGCTTTTTTATCATAAGCATTTTTCTGTGTACAGCTGATGATAGTACGAACGTAAGAATATTTTGGTGTGACACATAGAAATATCAATTAAGCAACACTAAAACTCACAATTGAAGTGATACATTGAAGAATCTTACATAGAACAATGATCAGGGGCTGGCTTACTATTATAGTTATCTGGTTGTCGCGTAGGCTTGAAGGGCAGCACGTTTCCCATTTGGAATGCCTTTTCAATCGTCACCCTATTTTAAGCAATAATTGCTCTATCGGTCAACTTCGGTTGGCCAGTTTAGCTGGCTGTAGTAGATGCGGACCAGTAGCGTGGAATGTGCAATCGGATATTTTTATTCACGTTTTTCAAAAACAACCCCATTATAAGGCTGTGAATCTCTTAATGGCATGATTGCTGAAAAACGATATAGAATATGAAAACACAATCACCGTATTGTGTATCCTTATCATCATTGTATCTCGGAAAACTCCAACGCAACGTTTTGGTAGCGTATTAGAAATCGGTTAACCTAGTATTGGAATGTTTAAATAATCTTAATTCATGGTCAGTTATAAATGGAATGATTCTATCAAGCGATCGTCGCGCTATAACAGTAATTAATTACGCAATTTATATTATGGTAGGGACCCATACGTTGTACTGCTATAGTGCTCCCATATCGTATATTGTGCAGAGTAAAGTGATCAATTTGCGTCAGGTACAACCACGGCAGAATAACCCCGTCCATATCCGTGATAACCAATAATTATGCTACAACAGAATTTGTAAAATGAGCGGAAGTCCAAGCTAAGTATTATGTAATTTATTACCATACAACAGTATCAGCAATTATGTGAACCCTGACTCTCTGATCATTGCAACATTGTACAGAAGGAGTCCTTATAAGCTTAGTTTCGGCATACTTATTTCTTTGTGACTCAAGAGTATTCAACGCGAGATAATCAAGTTATGAGGCAAAATTTATGCTGCGATCGATACTAACCCTGACTCTTTGAGGTAGTCCGTGATAATTTAAATTTATGTATACTTATTCCTTTCTGAATGACGAAGCTTCACCTCGCGATAATCAAATTATGAATCAAATTATATGCTGCCACCGATACAGATGCTCAAAACATATGTTAAGCATAACAAAATTGAAGAGCCCAGCAGCCTAAAAGGCCAGCTTATTACGTTTCACACACAATGCAATTGCGCAGCACAATAACAATGATTACCCTGACACTCGTGCCTTCTGCGTCGCCGCATGTAAGTAATTGTGCTACACATTAGACCCTCGTTTTAGGGATTAAATGGTTTATAAATATCGGTTCTGTTTAAATGCAAAAGGTTGAAATTTCAGATGCCCTCTTATTGTTTGCAACAAGATGTCTACGTACCTTAGAAACGATACATTGTCTGCTCTGCAACTGCCCATCCGAGATAAGAAACACGCATATTTTATAAAGGCCGTCAAATACAAGACATCCTGTTGATCCATTATATCTATATTTTATCATGCAGGTCGCGTTTGGAACATTTCAATATGAACATCTACATGGAGATGTATTTTGTGACCCAGTGCCGTGAGATGACAATCTGATTCAGCTGTTCTTCTGTCCAATGCAATATATTTCTAAAATGGCCTCGAAGTAAAATGGGTTCACCTACCAACAGCAGTATAATATAGTAGTATACCGTTAGAAGGGATGATGTATGAAAAACAAATATCATAGTAGACTGTTTGACCTCAAGTGGTTGTTATTTAGGAAATAGTGGATTTGGCACATGATACTTATACGCCTATCCCTCCTATTATGGCCTCAATATCGTATCTATATTGTAACGCGGGGAGTCCAGAATGGTTCACGTAACATTGTCGCATGATACCATCATATAACCCCATGTATTATTCTAAGCATGGTGGGGTAAGCTTTTGTCTTTCTCACGAAATGAATCCTTGATTGCTTTATTGTCGCCAATACCCGGGGTTTGCTATTTGTCAGAACCCAAAAAACAGCAATGAGTTATTTTGTAGCAGGTGGTGCTGTATTTCGTCAGGTGTTAATTGTTATTCAGCTCATGCCAACATATAACCTCAGCGGAATTGCTTAACGTATTAGCATACCGAAGCGCACTACCCTGTGACCTTTACCAAATGTTAAGTTAGTGGCAATCTATATGGTGCAAAATATAAATATATATATGGCAACAAACATATAAATATATATATGGTTATGATACTAATCTATACCCACAAATCCAACCTTTTGTGGCAATATATATTTGCGTTTATGGAAGAATACCAATATTGTGATATCATTTTCATTCGTCATTGATTAGAAAAATAATAGTTGCTATAGATGTGATTTTTATGAAATGAAAAAGAAAGTCCCTTGCTTGTTCGTCGCAAGCAAAGATCGCCAACCTGAATTGTCTGTCAAACTGACGCGGTCTACATTAGTGTATGGAACAAATCGGATCATGAACATACAAACAGTGGAAAACGGCAAGCCGATTGAATCGTTAGAAATCGTTAAACCATGATATTGGGCTGGTGTTATCTTGTTGATGTACTGCACTCTTCAAATCTAGCCCATTCAATGGTATCCTATTCGGAATAGGCGGTTTTTACAAAGCACGACTTAAGTCATTCGCTCCTTGGTCAAAATTCTGCAATATAACTCTGTAGCATCATAAAAATGAGCCATCAAACAAATTACCGGCATTATGCAATTAATATAAAATACTTAAGAGCAATCACATGTACAGCACTTCAATTTATATGTTAGAACAATTGGCGTTCGGTTGACCGTTGTCGTAGGTATTCTAACAAGCATCGGGAACTTTTAATTAAAGGCAATATAAGCATGATATATCTTGTGAATTATTATCAGAATAATCAAACAATGTCTAACATTGTATCCCACTAAATGGGAACGGGAACGTCAAACAACGAGTTTTGCAGCGCATACGCTAACTTCCAAGACGCAAGCTATTCTTACTGTTCTTAAATAAATATTTAGTTACAGGGTGACTATTTCGTCGGAGTTCAGAGATAGCCATGGATATTTATTTCTCAACCTAAAGCCATTAGTGTCAGATATACGGGTGTAAACGTCTTAAATTTTGCACCTTTAATAGAACTGGCTATTCATCTATATAAAATCTCACGCTTTACGGACAAACCTATTCAACCTTTGTCACATTCGCGATACGCTGATATCCCTATCGTTGATAACGCTAATCCCTATCGAACAGGCAACACGCTAATGATTAACAAGTAGTTATAAAATGCAGTTATTAGTAACACTGTTATGGTGAACGATGAACGATGAAGTATTCAGAGGTGCTACTATATCAAATACCGAAAACACATAATATACATCATACATCATGTGCTTACATTAATCCAACCAAACAAGGTCATGAGATAACTATATTTAAGGATTTGCAATTCATAAACATGCATCCAACAGTAGCAATCAATATGCATTGTTTTTGTTTCTGATAAGGTGGCACTTTAAGGCACCCTGCTTAGAATATTACATTGCAACCATTGTGGAAAACCGTTCGCTCGTTTCGAATATACTATATTGCCTGATGCTAATATTACTGCAAGATTGAGTATAAGCCGCAAAATAATACAGCACGTTACGTGAATTTAAATGCCTATTTACATCCAGTCGATCTCCGCTGGCTTGACATGCTTTGTTTACAGCATATTTTTTGTTAATTTAAACTAAAGATAAATGTGTAGTATATCATTAAGAGGCTGGATAGGATGATGTTTCTATAACAAATATCAGATTAAGTACTTTACAGGCAGAATATTTTGCTCAACCGTATAAAACCCTTATATGTAATTAACCTTAGTACATAATAGCACTTACATAAGGCGCCGCGCAATAATTCCTTCATTAACGTAGAATAAATTTGTGATCATAGCGCGAATGCAAAATTGCGTGTTGCCTACAAACCTATAAATCGCCAAAAAAAAACGTGCAGTCAAATTTTTTTGGCTGGGTGCATTTGCTATGAACAAATATATGCGTACAAGCTGCGTCAAAATTTTCCAATGCCACGACTTTGCGATATTGCATAGTTGGCACTTTTTTCATAGGTGCAAATCTTGCAAAGGGCATTTGCAGGACAGTTATTTGTGAAAAGTACGATTTAATCGATTCTTATTTAAAATATCCGTCGAATGTTGTGAATTTACACCGTTTGATGCTAATATTGTAATTTTCACGTATCGATCGCAACTCAGACTTTTTGTATCTATCCGTGATATTGATTCACTAAGGTCTATGTGCTGGTGATATCCATGTTGCCTCGTTGACAAATGACTGCAGCATAGTTGTGTTCGATAATTCGTTGCGGGTACCTGTATATATTGATCGAAAAACTAGCGCCCTATGCCGATCAACTTATCAAACAGTCCCAACAAAACTAGAATAATAAAAGTTTTACTGTTATTGTCTACAATTGGTGGTGGAAAAAAATTGATTTGTTTGACCATTCATCGTTGCATTTATAAGACGTACATATCCATGCCTCTGATCGTTTAACCGTCTCAGATGGCACTGGTTGCATCAGACTGCAACGCAGCTGTAATGCTGCTGAATTGCAAATGACATCCGTCGTGATAAAGCTAAACGTAGATTTTCAGGCGTTTAAAGACTACTCCAGAATAATCATGAATTACACAGATTACAAACAGCGTGTAACGATAGCGCAGCTTATAAACAAGTTGTCACCAACTCAACAATTCACTTAAATGATACCTAAAGAATCGTTGATCACGTCTGCTTCTCTGTTTTACACATTAAACCGCCCGAGGCTTTGATAAATTATAGTCAGTGTATTAAATTATCATTTATTTGCACTTCAATAACGATTCTTTTCCACTTAATTACCGACAATTGCGCTGAGTGGCTATCTGGGTCATATAAAGAGTAACAACTGATGAGCCACATAACGGGATAACTCGTACTTTCAGCAATGACCTCCATTTCACACATTATTCCGCATGTGTTACGCACGGCGAAAATCACAGATGAAACTGTCAACACTCCGGATATTGAGCTATTAAGATTATGCACGTTCAATAACCGGGCTGTCGTTAGCTGATAATGTTCATTCGAATAAAACAATGAATGATAGGTGTTATCATTAGATCATGTATTACAGCAAGAGAGCACATGTAGCTTTAAATAACCACCCTCATATGTCCATACTAAGCAAGAATTCCTTAAGTGTCATTCGAATGGACAAAGAGAGTGAGCGTTAGTATAATATCGCTTATCAGAGACGCTGTATTTCATTACATTGATTGTAATCATACGAGTTGGTTTGCTTAGCGCTATAATGCTTTCGGCGCTCAAATGTAATGCGCGTAAATAATATGGCACTCAAACACAATACAATACATGCCACGTTACTGGCACAATCCTGATATAATGGTAAAACAGCCACCTTGCACAGACACATTCCCGAGACTGTGATACAAAGTACTACTGAATTGGCTTCCTAATACAGTTTGGATTGTGCATATATTTCTGCGCCATGTATAGGATCGATAATTTTACGTTTGTGAGGTATACTTGCAACTGTACAAATATGGCACGGTAATCATCAGGCAAATTAAACATGAGAATCTGAGACTTGACTTCCTTAACCATATCCTAATTTGATTTTAACTTTTGTATCATTTTGGGTGGAAATTTGCTGTTAACTGTGTCCAAAGCCCATAGAGCAGATAAGACGAAAGTGCTTAGGGGACAAATTGCACCAGTACTGAGAACGGAACGACAGCGTATATTTATAAACAATAAGTATTAAGGCAACGCAAAACATAAACATGGATTACATACAGGTGTTACCCGCAATACGAGTTACCAGGCAGAATTGAGACCGACAGTTTGCTGTACTGTATACATTTTGACATTTACTCACAATGCCGCAACAAGAGAGCCAGCTTAATGTCAAACAAGAGCTAGCTAGAAACTTGGCGGATTGTTTTTCTCAATGAAACAATACCGGTAGTACAGTTTATGTAATTCATGTTTATTATTGATGTGCGCAACATGTGACAATGAGGCTGGTATGCTGATCAGTTCTAGCCTGGTCGTATATAGGATGTTGTTTATCATCGGTTGATGTATTGGCATTCGATAACTGATTGCAAATAATATTTGCCATTAATGATCGTCTATTGTTATAACGATGACAATATCGCTTGAAGCAGCGAACTCATCAGAGCTATATTAACCAAGCTGCCTAAGTTACGGGTCACAAAAGAGCCAAATATTAGGAATGTAAACTTAATATTAGGCGTGTTCATATAGACTCGTGTGATGACGTCAATATGCTCACAAGTTTAGGTCGACTTTAAAGCATACGTCGATCCTTAAGTGAACTATCCGCTTGCATTCGTACATTGATTACAGTTACGACCGCGTCGGGTAGCGAGACTTTCGTGTTGAGGCTCAAATGAACATACATTTTCACTTTGTTTGCCATTGTGTAAGTTAAAGTAGCTGTATTGTATCAATTAGATGTTGCGTGTTCATGGCACCCGCTGTGTCTATTGCCTAGTATATTGAAGAGGATATTGTGAGTACACCGTCTTTTCGGGAGTGCCGCAGGAGATGCCATTTTTTACATTGATCGTAAAACACTTATGCAGATGCCATTGCTTTTTATGCGACCGAATGATGATCCCTCTTATGTGGATAATTAGCGGGCGAATGCGTGACTGAGTGCTGTTTACTACCTAAGCATTGGCATGACGTGCATTGTGCGTCATGATATTTATACTACCAACGTGACGATAAGATCCTATTGTTAGCTCGTTACACAGATGGATTCATATTTACACGCATTTTTATTCTCTTCATCATACTAAATATATACGTCATTTGGCTGCTGTACCTATATTGCACCTAACTACACAATATTGTATGGCAAACTATGGAAATCGGTTTCATTTCTACGTCAAGCAAACAGGAGAGTAAAGGCACCTCAAAAACCCAACATTTATATTATTTTCTCCTTGATACTCACTTCCAATACTGAACAATCAAACCGCATCAGCAATTACGTTGCTTTTACGAAAAATCGTTTGTACGAAGGTAATTGTCTTAAAGATAATACCTGACTAGCGCATTGTGTGTAGCCCAGAGAAGGCACACTAGCGGTCATTAATCGTAAACACCAATTGACGTTTTAGGCGTGGATTATCGGTCACTGTAATGGATTGCCAAAACACTTCAAAGCTACTTTACGTCTTGTGAACTGATTGAGAGTTAAGTTGGTTTTAACCAACCAAGAGCAGCAGGCCTTGTCCATAATTTGAATACAAATATTCTTAATGCATGGTTATTTAAGTAAATTGCATAATGCTCTACTTCCCTTGTGTATATACAGCGTTTTACTCTGTGTAGAGCTATCATGGAGAGCGCTATATCGCACTTCAGCGATATTACTCGTGGAAGTCAGCTTCCTGCTATTGAATGGTGTCGCAAGACATACACATTATGAAATAAAACATCGTCGATTATCTCTGACACATTTGGTCTCGTTTTACATTGTAAACACTAGTGTCTCGAACTCGCAACTATCTTCCGCTCCATTGACACGCGTTAATGTTTCCGTGATCAATACTTTATCGGCTTCCGTTGCTGATTACGGCGCGATAATGCTTGTGTGCATCATATAAGGTGCATACGGGGAAGAATGGGAAACCATATGTAGTAGCAGAGCATTGGCTTTATACAAACAATACACCCATTTAACACATGTATTTTTGCCGGCAAGACGTTGACGTAAGTGTTTGTTTACACTCCTTTAAAAACAGGATAACGTGCTGATGTAGCCTCTAATATAAGATTGAATACTAACTATTAGATTAAATACGAGATCGTCGTGAGAATAATGTTAATATGAAAAATATCAGTCGAAAATTATCGTTGTGATGTTATAATTACGACATACGTTGTAATTTCTAAGATTAAGGAAATAAGGAACCTAATTGTTCCACATTAATGCAATGCAAATACTCCGATATATCAGCTAAATAACAAATAAACATTAAATGCGACAGCCACCATAGGTTGATACAGGGGTCGTTATCTGATATGTGTAGAACTTGTAGCAAGCCAAATGAAACTTTGGTTGGTACTTTTGGAAAGCTTCTGAGCTTTGAGCAAAACTAATATTTTAAGACGAACCCCATTGTAGTGCAAAACTTAGCATAAATTGGACCACCAAGAGGTTTGAATTGCATATTACGACGATTTGTGCACTACGGTGGTATAATATGCCTTGGCCTGTACTAGGACGATGTAAAGACCGTTTTTGCATTCTAAAACATGCTTATGTAGTATAATGATATTACTGGATTTATACCATTTCTTTCATACGCGACGTAAACAAAAAAGATTAACTCCCTTGGCAAACAAAGTCGAAACGAACATTGTACATCTAGACAATCCTCATATCATTAAGTTATAAATGGTTTACTTCATTGAACAGCATATACTTAAGTTACGTTGATATAGTGTATTTGTACGGTGGTATATCTAGTTGACATTTTGACGTTTGGAAATATTTTTCGTCTTAACCTACGTTGTGGGATCTTGAACAATTAAGTTGATACAAATCTATGATGCAAAGAAAACGCTGGATCACACAATATAATTCATTCATGACATGAGGTGACGATGAGATGGTCGATGCCGTGCTGCATAAATGCAGCAACTCGAGCATTTTAAATGGTTTATTAATTATCATGCTATTCATAAGAAACAACATTGATTTTATCAACCAAAATATGTTAGCAATATTGGACCTGGTTCCACTTGATATTATCAGCAGGAGTGAAACCTCGCTCTTTTCAGATCATTATGTACGACCTGTGAGTTATTTAAACACACCCACGTCCGCTAAATAATGTAAATAATTTCTATTTATACTTCACACCAAAGACACAGGAATGCGCTTCATAACTATCATTCGCTGAAATTAAGCAATTAATTTTCAAATGCGTGGTTGTAAAATGGATGTGGCAAGAAAAATTAAGTAAAACGATTTCCTTACTAGCCCATAGGTATTTATTTAAAACTTGAGGCCCATTTACTGTAACAGATGCTGCCCAGAAGAATCTTTAAAGCAATCATAAATCACATTTACCCATTGTGATATCAGGAGTAGACTGCCCATCATTTAAAAACTACAAAGCTGCTAGCGGTATTTATAACTGACATGGAAGTCAGTAGGTTTCGTTTGTAACCGCATATAAGTCATTCTCAGTCAAAAGAGAAATGTCCTTATATAGCATGTGCAGTGCTTTTAACCAACCACCAAAGGAGAGCCTAGCTAAAACAATTTGTACCTGACACAACAAAGGCAAGATGCTGCATGCATGTGTGTGATACCCGAATATTATATAACAATATAAGTTGCTTGATAAACGAGTTACTTTGTGTGTATTGTCGAGTCTAAGTCACGCAATATATAACCTACCACAATGGTCGATGAAGTGTCTAGCAATTGAACCGCATGGTGTATGCAAGAATGAACTAGATATTAAACACACACTACACAGTCGTAGTATGACGGGGCAAAGATTGAGACGGCGAATTACGGTCACTAATGTACAAATGATGGATCTTGTCGTTTTAATCCTGTATATTTATTTGCCTCTTCTGGCCTAATCTTTTTTCATGAACACTTGAAATCAATGCGACACAATATACAATGAACCGCTCTCATACATTCTTCTTTTTTTTACCAATAAAAAATCTGTATTCGTGAACCGTAATTCTTCAAACATACTGCTGATATAGCACACTTATGAAATTCATAAATTTGACCCATAAGCTTCTGTTAGAATTGTCTATAAGACTTTCTCCGTAAAACATTAATATAGCACTGGCAATATTTCCGTCTTTGAGAACACACGCACAATCAATTTGACAGCAAAGTTGTGATCAATTTAAACAAGACTACCAAGTATCTTCGCATATGCAGAGACGATATTGAATGGGGTGTAGCACAGCTGTACATCCGTAAACTAACCATAACAACGAATTATGTGCAAGCAACGTTAGATCATCAGGTTGATTGAAATAACACTTACAACCTTGCGGATAGACATTCAATCAGCTTCGTATTAACATGCAGTAGTTAGTCCCGTCTGTGACCTATGTCTGATGGTATTTTCAGCGACGCAATTGTGATGCTTCTTGGTCACGTCGATCGTACGACATTCACTATACGATACGACAGGTTTGCCAGTCTTATCACCGTATTATAAACTGTGTCGCCAGTGCATCATTTAGTATTCAAGTCCGTCTACGTTGATATGATATAGTATCGCGTGGCATCAACAGCTGTAGTATATCCGTTTAGGTCCATCAATATCGAACCAACATGACATATCAGTCTTCTCGACCAGTTTCATGCAAATAATTGTTCTGATATATGTTACGTATACGACCTTAGCGGTTGGACATGCTCTGTTGTTTATGTCCTCCGTGCGACCGATATATTCTCGTACTGGCCCCTTATGTGGCATTCCTATTATGGGCAGCATATGATATAGTTGCTTCGGCTGGCGTTCGAGAGAACTGCAGCTTTATGTCGCATTTTTCGTTTTCTTGGGGGATGATTGAAATATGCAGTTTCAAACAACGGATTTGCTGTTTGCAGTTACAGGGCGTTCGGTGCACATTGAATAACGTGCGTTCATGCAATGTTTGATTCGTATTGAGACCAGTAACAACTATCATACATCGAAGTTGGCTAGAAGCAAACAAGAAGAGGTCTTTTAACAAAAGCTATGAAAGTTGACTCTCAACTAAAGTAGATCGGATCGTAAACGTCCAAGGTCATTGTAGTTTCATATTGTAACATGGCGCGGACAGCATACATAGCGTACATTAAAATATCGATCTGCACAGTTGGTGCATGGAGGCATTTGACAGTACTAGACTAGACTTTCAAATCGACCTTCATTAGAACTAGCAAGAGTCTAAATGAACTTCGCATTGCCATTGTCTTGGTACTGTTATTGGACATAACAACTAGTCCAATAATAATAACTAGCTTCTTCCCCGGGATATAATCCTTTTATACGTCACATATGCACTACCAATGACAAAGACTCGAGTTTACGATCATCTGTGTCGAAAAGGTTTACATTGCTGTCCTTCGTCTACTCAGGCTGCAAATGTCACCAAGCGGAAAATTACACACATAAATTCCATTGCTAAGCTTCAATGCATCGATGAATAGAAAAGCTATATAAACAGTAGATTGCCTTTGTCGTTCCCATTTATGCCGTGTGATATTATCTAAGGAATCCTTGATCCTTGGAATTGGCCAAGCCAAAAAGAGAATACAGTATTATATTCCGTTTGAAACAGCAACCCAGCAACTCCCTGCTATTCCGAAACTTCCGAAATTAGGAGATGCTACAATTCACTCTTCCACATTCAAGTGACAATCAAGCAATAGTTTAGTGTTGACAGCATTCCGAATGCTTTATTTGTGGGTAAAGGTTTTTGGCTACAGTAATGCATGCAAGAGGTTTCGATGATTTCAACCACTAAGATCAATTAATTTATGCACGTTCTATGATGTGGATACGCATATAGTTATAAACCTGCGTGTGCACGTCCACCGGCTAAAATTGACCGACGGATCTTGAAGTTATCAAGGAAATGACTCCTATATGATATTATCGGTGCATAATTTCGCATAACATAACGTTGTTATACGCAATATAATTGTTCGCCACACAATATGCAGCTCTAAGACCACAATACATTTGCACGACCTGCTTGAATGATCAACGTTCCTTATTTGCAGGAAAGAGGTAGTTTTCTGTTTGTAAATCATGCGACACTTCAGGCACGTGTACATATGCTATGATATACCATAACATTGTCAGCGGATCTCATATTCCAGTGAAAATTATGCCTAAGGGTCAAAATGTGCATCGGTGAATATGCTATAACAACTTAAATTGTCTTGCGGCACGTAAATCATGGCAATTATGTCATGTAGCACAACCATCCTGATAATGACTATTTAGGATGGCACAAGATATTGCATCAACTGAGATTGTCAACTCGAAACACTGGTTTGACATTTCATTGAATTATGTCAGCCGGTAAAATACCAAAACAAATGTTAGCTTGCAGCAAGAAATAACCATCAATATATAACTTATAAGGCCTGCGATAGATCGCAAGTTCTTTTTCTTGAGATGCAACTGCTGGGTGAATGACATTGGTGCAATGTTATTTCTCTAGACCAAGCCTTTAATGTATATGAAAATACTCCCTTCTGATATTATCCCAAGGCGTACACAATTACATCGCACGAATGATGAAGCAATGGTTTCATTTGAGCCCCGGTCATTGATTCACTGCTTCGAAATTAACCAATGGGTTGCTTCCATTGCTCAACCAATCCTCTTGCCATGAAAACCAGGGCATGGTTGAAAAATGTTTCGTTGTTGCAGGATGCAAATCTCTCTACTAAATCGTATGATCATGTAAGCCTCATCACATAAGCCAGGTAGACATTATATGTAATGTTGCTACTAACAAATTCAGTTTCATTGACATTGTTTGTTTATCACGGAAACCAACCAGTCGAGTCGATGATTCGTGAATCCATTACCGGAGGAGCCCATGTATCGCGTATCATGTTCTGATAATGATGGTATGGACAAAACGTTGCGTTTCATTTAACACTGGCAACAATGGGGATTCTTGTTATGTAGTCATAACAATCACTATAATATTGTCAGGTCAATTACTGGTTAAGTGATTTGGATGCGCTAGGTCAATATAGACAGTTCACCATTTCATGTTCATAAAGGCCGTGTCGACCTAATAAATCCAAGTAATCAATCAATTAATGTATCATACTTAATACGTGGTCCTCTGATGCAATGCCTTCGCTTTTTATGTGTTTGTCTCCAATTTTATTCTAGACCGGGTTGTGTTTAATTGTGCTGTGCTGTGCGCTCTGATGCTGTCATCAAGTGCGCAACTCCATATATGAGATCAGGTTCTTAATAGGACATCGATACCAATACTTGTATGCCTTAAGATTTGTATGAAACGTACCTAATACGAAAACTGGCTTAAAGCATCATTAAAATACAACTATGACGCTTACTCGTGTTTTGGGAGAGCGAAACAGCTCATGTTTGTGTTTCGTTGGTTAAGAGACGTGATGCCCCGAAATGTGAGAGTTTGCGGCCATACATTATTGAAGCATATTTGGATAAAAGCGAGCTTTGGTACACCATTGATGGATAATGTCTGCATTTGCCGACACAGTTCTATTGTGCAACTTACTCTATCGGAGGGAGAACACGCGAACATTGCCGTGTCTTTCTGGTTGAATGAATGTTTTTCCCGTCCGGTGTTATCTGGCTGCTGTGTTTCTGAAAATTTGAAGTCAACACATGCTGCATGTGGCTAAACCGAGGTTATTTATGACCATAAAACTGGCAAAGTAGCTCGTCGAACCTTATTGTGTGATAAAGTTTTGTCAGTTGCAAGCTATTGACAAACACAATGGCTACCCACGTGTAAAATTGCGAATTGTGACTAGAATCTTTTTCTTTTCGAATATTCACGACAACATACCGACCGATATTACACTTGGTAATACATGTGATACACCAGTTGCCGGAGTTACTAATCAGCATCTGCAACAGTTAATAGATACATGAGAAAGCTAAGATATCAGATTGATATTAATTATTTTGCAAATTAAATTCAACATTAAGGCAGGCATTTTCATGTTTATTGAAGAAGAGCAAAATCCCAGAATTCTAAAAATATACCGACCAACATAACTTTCCAATTCGTAATTTTGATGCATAACTGCCATTACACTTTGTTGGAGTGATACAGTAAGTGGCTGGTAAAGTAGCTACAGCATTTAGCTGTTTTTTTATAGGCGTTTCAGGATTTACCCATCGTTATTTGGTACTAACCTAACCTAATATTCTGACGACCCGACGCATGTGAGTGCACTTACAAATAACAATAGCAGCACTCGATGAATTGACTTCAATATCGGGGTGTTTATCAGTTATTCAATCAATTAATAGCCTTAAGCTTGGGCATAAATGTTCTAAGTTGTATGTAATGGAACAAAAAATAACCATAAAATTCTCAGCACAAGGTGTGCGCATTTTAATATAACTATTCAGTCATGTCCAACTCAGGAATCATAACGACATTGAATAATAAACGAACACTAGTATTGCAATATTTCAATGTCTCCGTAACAATACTTGATTAAATGCAATCGATAACGTGTCGCCGGCGAAATGTGTCAGTAACACTAAATATCCAAACGGAGATTCATGCAGGTCGACGTCATGAAAGGCATAGCATTGACATTTATAGTTTCAAAACAGTACCTAAACCTTACAAGCAATGTTGTCTTTTTCCGCTAGTCATTAGCATATACCTATGCTTATGTACATATTACGCCATTCTATTTGTTTCTGAAGGCACTTTGGAACGTGTGCGCATGCAATAGTCAGGTTAAATCCTGCCAATCCCGGACTCGCTGTCATAAATTTATATCAATGGGAGCTGGGATGACAGCAATATAACCCGCATATATCGCTTGCAGGTTTATCGAGATAAAAATTGATAACCCAACGCTGCGAGATTGATAGACCACATCAATACAACTGCTTTGTTGGTTTATCATTATATATATATAATATATATATATATATATATATATATATATATATATATACATATATATATATATATATTATACATATATATCTATATATATTTATATATGTATTTATATACACACATATAAATATATATATATGCATATACATATATAATTATATATAAGTTTATATATATATATAGGTATTAATATATATATAAATATATACGTATATATATGAGTATATATTTGTATGTATATTATATGTATATATATATATATAAATGTATATATATTTACATAAACATATATATATATACATATATATATATATATGTGTATATATAAAAATATATATCTATATATATATATATATCTATATCTATTCTCTTTCTATCTATATATCTATCTCTCTATATATCTATATCTCTCTCTATATCTATATATATCTCTATCTATATATATATCTATATATATATATATATATATATATATATATACTTGTGATCATGCAAGGTGGTTTAACATGTGCAATCATGCTTTAGGCGATGCAATACACATACAAAATGTGATACGCAAACGTTATACGTACCACAATCATTATTCATAAAGCGCTAACAAGGACCGAAAACAACTTAATAATCCATCCTGTGACTGTTTTCTTCTTCGTGCTAAGCCCTATGGAAGCAGCTAGCGAACCTGCACAGTTATAGTTATATTATGTTGAATAAACCGCAGTCATGCCAGGTGATATTACGCGAACACTTCTGGTGCATCTGTCAGTAAATGCTGTGAAATACTGGTTAGTTATTCGACCAAGCTTTTCCATTTAGTCTTGACTTAAAGAGTACTATTAAGTGTTACGGTTATTGTCATTTACAGTTATTGGAAAAAGCGCGATGCCGAATTAGACCGTGCATCAGACTTGCTGCAATGATAATGCAATGTCAGGGCTCTGAGAGTAATAACCACACATTAAGATCAGTTGATAAGTGGTGTTCAACCCCAAATGGACAACCAGCATGATTAACCTGGAGAGAGCTGTCCTTGAGTTGTTTGCATTGTCGAACTTTCTCGAAAAGTCTTTTTTTTACCCACAAGTCTAAAAGTTACCATAGGATGCGAACGGTATAGACCCAAAAATACAATGTGACTTACTTACTATGTGCCCACAAGTACGCACATTTCTGCGCAATGCATCGGATCGATCAATACAGCGTGTTATTTATCATGTTCAGCATTACCTGCTATTGCACAAATATGGCATTATGGTTATCATACTAAATATATTACACGTGGGGATCGCAGAAACAGGCGCTATAAAACTGTTTTATATGTTATGTTATAATGCTGAGACTACAAACGTGACGATATGATACAATTGTGAGCTCGTTACTTTGATCAACACAGATTTTACACGCATTTGTATTGACATCTTACATAAGAGACCATCCAATCTCATTATCCTTCCCTTGATACTGAATAATTATATTTAACAATCAAGCGGCAGACTGTAGACAACCGGTGTATTTGCACTTGATAGTAGAATAGTTTTAACTCATCGTTCGTGCATACCGAGATAATTGTCTAAAACATATAATTAGCGCTTGCGTGTATCACGGGTTCAGTAAACGAGCGGTCATCAATTATAAACCTCAATTAGCATTTACGAGTGAATTATCAGTCATATTAACTAAATTGAGCTGTCTGCTTTTAAATCAACGAATATTCTGTCAACAAGGTCCAGTTTTTTTTCGTCAAGCAGGGATCAATAAAGTGCCCGCTAACTGTTTTGAGATAGTAGCAAATGTATCTATTCCTACAGCTTATTTATTCTTTCACAATAGGATTGTATCATTCCTGCTATTTTTGCTTTGGTCGTTCACGGCTTAAGACACACTGACGTATTGATTTCTCCTAAGTCCATGACAGTTAACTATGATGTAATTCTCCTATGTCAACACAGGATACGTTGTCGACCCTCAGTGGATCACAAAAGGTACAATCTCGACTGCGTACGTTGAGAATGTAATTTCTATGTATCGTGCTATTGATGCATTGACTGATTGCAATTTGTTGATTGTCTTTAGAACCGTAAACTACAAATAAAGCTGTTATAACAGTAATCACTTTCGTCCAACAACCGACAACGCTGTCGTCTCTACGGGTAATGATTGAAACGTAAAATCTAGCGTTTTCTTTTACTGTAAGTTTGAATTAATTTATTTGTTGTTAATGTCAGCACATGTGTTATATAACATACAGTTGCTGTAATAAGCCGAGTGGTGCTGAAGTTTTGGAGTCAATGCATGCTTTAAGTCATTTTAAAGGGCAAAATGAGAGATAAGAGGGAGATATTTCCGGGTATTGCAGCGCGTCTCTGCTCTCGCACAACAAATTGCGGCTTAGCCTTGTTAGTTCATGGCGATATGATATATATGAGCGGTCAACAATAGCACGCTACAGATTTATGAATAAATTAGTTTTATATGTGTTAGGTAGCTTCTACAACAAGCAGTCTGATTGCCATTGTTTGTTCATCACGGAGGAAAAGGGACCCTTCGCGGTCATGACGATAACTCGTCATGCTAGGAGTTCTGACGATATGCTGGGGACATATCATTGCGTGCGATTGTCTAAAGGCAAGCAAGGGGTTTCGTGTTATGTAGCTATAACACTAACTGAAAATGGAGATTGAAAGTGAGTCGAATAGAATTGGATGGATGTTGTTTCAATGATTGGCAACCAGATTAATCATGAAGTGAGCGATATTTGGATGCGCTCCGGTAGTTTACCATTTCTCATGCAAAGAGCTGTGCCGACTAAACACATCAAAAACATCAACAAATGTAGGTATCGGAGTTAAAAGGAAGGCACGTGGTCTTCCAACACAGAAGAATTATTCTTGATGCATCTTTTGCCGATTGTATACTCAACCGTGTATGGCAAGCAGTACACTCTGATGTTTTCATCACAATGAGCATCCCAGAAACGTGAACGGGTATTTATTTTGATGCCTTACATTTGGTATGATTCGTTACCCTTTAGCACATTATATTGAATACTGAATTGAAGCATTATTCAAATACAAACCCGACGCTGAGAGCTTGGTCTAGTCAATGCCCGTCGGTGCATTTGCGCTTAATAGTTGAATAGTTCTAACTCATCGTTCGTGCATACCTAGATAATTGTCTAAAACGTATAACTAGCGCTTGGTCTAGTCAATGCCCGTCGATAGAGATTATCAATAATACAGAGTATGATGGATGCTTGCAAAGTCAATATTGCCGCGCCTAACACCAATACTACTGAACGGGCTAAAAAAACCATTTGATTGTTGATCCCTGTAATCACAAAAATACGCCGCTTCAAATATTGTAAAAGCTGACGTTGTCAACGTGTTCTTGAAAATCGCTTGAACAACATTGCTTTATTGTCCCAAACACAGCGTCAGCTCACCGACGTATGAATTATTGTCTTCGACTTGCCTGGTGGGTTTAACCGTAGTCGATACTTGTGCCGCATCGTGGCTACCTGTGTTTGTCAAACAGTTTGTCGCTGGTCACGGAACTATTGTATGAATAATCAACATTTGCATTGATTACCGCGGTACATAATAAAAACACGGCATTCTAATTGATAAACACATCAGACATAATTTCTCAGGGATGTCAGCTAAGCATTACTTTTTCGAGAACAAATGTAAATTGCTCCTCAGAATGAGATGGTTTGAATCCGAATTGCAATTTACTATAAGCTTTAGATTATATTAAAATATTTTCAAGTCAAATTGGCCCTTTTGTAGGTAAAATCAATGACACTTGACCCAGTTGACTCCAAACGTCTCAAACGTTGCTGCTGACAGAATGCATTCATTAAAATTGTATTTCCCGAGGTGAAGGTCGCCACTAGAACTAATAAATCGACCTCAGTGTAAGCGTTGGTGACAGAATTGTCATCATTAAGCGTTTTATTTTTTTATGGTTAGATGGAGTTGTAGATGATAAATGGCATGGCATGTACAAATTTATAACTAAAATTGAAGCAGATCGACCGTCACAATGTTTGGTCACCACACAAGCAATGCACCTCACACTATTACATTGCACCAGACGGATTGAAAACTTAGAATCATGCTATGCAGAAAAACGCAGCCTCCATATTTCTCCTCTTGTGAACCCGAGATCAATCCATGCTAGACACCCTAGATACAATTGTACAATCTAATTTAGATAACGGTACATGAAATTCGTTTTCTTGTAGCCAATGCATTTATAGAAATAGATCGTTTATTCATTAATTTCTGAACGTACACAGTTGTGCCGCCCCCATGACTTCTACTATTGTATGTACAAAACGTTCACGAAGTTGCACAAAGAGTGATAAAGTTAAAAACCAAATAGCGTATTTCAGTAAAATAGTTGCAAATCGTAGAGTGTTTTTTTTCCACGCGGAAACTGTCAAAGTTAGCAGCGTCATGCGACCAGTGATTATGATATTAAAGCGCGTTATTCTTCGTTAATGCCGGTCTATATATGCAGCCCTGGTCTTGTAGGCGTAGTACGCATGCATTGGTTGTACAAAAACTTTCCGCTAACTGAAAGGCAACAAGGAAATATAGCGCATATCATTCAGCTATGGTGCTTTTGAGGCCGAGTATATTGTGTTGATGCATAATCATTTCAGAGGCATAAACTTAAGTCCTCACGTGAATGATTTATGGGCAAGTATATCCAATAACGAAACTAATTTCGTTACTAAAAATATAAATATATAAACAAAATTTATTCACTGAAGCGTAAAATAGGGTGATGCTAGGTGATATAATATATCTGACAATTCATGTGATCACACAGTTAACGTCATTGTAAGAAGGTTTCAATGTTGAAAATATGATGATATTTATTATATCGTAAATATAAGAAATCATTAGGGTATGTTTAGTTATAAATAACGGAATATAATATAAATGCACTAAAGGCTCACAATGCATTTCAATAATACATTACAAACACAGATTATGCTTTACCGCAAATGTGATGACAAATATTGGCTGAGCATCACTCCTTTTAGCGTCCTCATAATTGACCACCTGAAGATATCGAGTGAGGTCCAGTAGGTTCAATCGAGCGGCACAGGACACCACAACTGCTACTACATTGCAATATTTGTTTTTGTTTGAAGCATGGCTGACTAAGGATTACATATCAATCACTGAAATGCGACCATTGTGTACTATAAAAGCAATGAATAGCCAATGCGTCGCTTTATAGTTTGTTACAAACTGGGCTCTCAACAGACCGCTGCTAAAGTGATCATTTGAATACGCTTGATAATGCTTGCTGTAGTATTATTGCGTACTTTCCGGCTTTCGTATTGTTTGCAACGTAACACACATTAATATATCCCTTTCTTGGTGATTAAATTGTCTGAATATAAGGGTATCAAAGTTGTATTCATACAAATGTCTTTGTGACTATTTTCAACTAAAGTAGTTGCAATGCCTTGGTACTGGAAGTAAGTTTGTTTACTGCATATTGCCTCTGTATCGGGGATTTGAATGGCTCCACAAAACGAACATTGGAAGCATCCAATGAATTATTTATCAAGACTAAATAGGACCATGCCGATCTATGTAAGACCTAAAGATGAACTCTCGGCCAATGGTTTTATACATATGTGCAATTAATACAGCTAGAGACATGCAAACACATCAGCGATAGTCAGACAGTTTTAGCATGTGTTCTTACCATGGATTATGAAGTCATTTGTATTATCCATCTCGTCGGATTTCAATGGGTGCTTAATAACATGTGTATCAACGTATTGTACCTTACCCTGTGCATATATCAGGGACACAAAATCGGACACTGTTTACTTATACCTTGGTTTAAAACAATGGAGCATGTGTTGAAATATCGAAAATATAGACCCGAACTGATATCCAATATTGGAAAATGCCGGCATGACCAACAGAGCAATGAAACTTAAGCATCTATGGCTTTATCAAACACGGATTCGGGCAGTTTGCTTTCCTGGTCAGATAAAAGTGTTCGGGTTTTGAGCATGGATGTTTTCGGCTGCCCACTTAACTTAAAAGCAAAGCGAGCGTTGACATTTGCAAAATCGGCAGGAATTAAAAGTTGCGTTTGTAAAATTTGTGTTATACTACCAACGCAATCCATCCGCTTTTAGACTTATGCATCACTGAATTCCAATGTCAAAACTGGTCGAATCGGGGGGGGGGGGTTGATTAGTCAATCAACATGTACCACGAGAAGGCGTTACTATTGTTGCGATATATATATGTTCAGCCGCTCTGTTTCGCCAACATCTGTAGTGAATTTAACCTTCGAAAAGAGTTACCGTCTTTTGGATGGTAATGTTGTCACGAACAACCTCTTCATAATAATGATAAGCTCATGTAAGTTGGGTTATGGGTAAGCGTAAAGCAATCACTCGGCCGTATTTAGTTGTGATCAGTATCCCTGCGAAAAGTGCAATCCGAGGATTCTGTAATATGGCATTGTAATTTTGAAGTTATTGGCGGATATGTGTGCATTTACTAAACCAACCCATTCGATATATATGTATATATATATATATATATATATATATATATATATATATATATATATATATATATATATATATATATATATATATATATATATATATATATATATATATATATATATACACATATATCTGCCATCCCAGTGGACCACGGGGTACCTAGGCCTAACTTTTTGGGCTCGGATTTCTTTAGCCTTTTCTTGTTGGGCTGACTTACGATGGCGTTTGATGGTAGCTGAACTTGCGACAACTTTTTGCATG
>JAXDRA010000322.1:0-10475 GCA_034190875.2 Urechis unicinctus | reverse complement strand
TTAGCAATATTATGTTTGAAGCTTATAAGGTATGGCTGCTGTAGAGATAGAACAGCCAATCGATATCAGTAGCAATGTGCCCACCCCATTAGCTGCCGTACATTTGTCGTACACAATGACAATACAGGGCGAGGCAAGACGCCAAGGAATTGCAGAGAAGGACTTGGGGTGAAATGAATTATACAGACAGTAATCGGAATGGATGCTGAAAAATACAACCTCAACAAGTTCATTGGTATATATAGAGCTGTCGCAAGTGCTATCAATAAATTCATTGTATACAAGTGGAATGTAGTAGAGTTGGGGATAAACAAAGATGTCACCACTGGCGGGCGAGTAGAATCTCAATGATCTTGGGTGTGGTGGGTAGGGGTTTGTCTGAAATGATTACGCAGATATTATCTTTTTATCTGGTCAGTGCACCAGATTTCTAATTGACTTTTAAATGAGACACCTCCCATTACTTAAAGCTTTGCAATGTCATTTATTAGACTTCTCCAGTTGCCCCGGTGGCACAATCGGTTAGCGCGCCGTACTTATAAGCAGTACATTACCGCTAAGAGATGCGGAGGTTGTGAGTTCGAGCCTCACCCGGGGCACTTATTTTAAGGTAAGAATGATAGCTCTAATGCCACAAAGGTTTTCATGGGAAGATAACTCAAATGTCATATGTAGGGTCAGATGTGTATTCACAGCTTGTCTAATCTGAGATGCAGCCTATGATTGAAAACTTTTGGCAATCCAACTAGAATATGGGAAACACATTTTTGCAGAATGCAGTAATTTGCCGTATCTGAGTATTGCTTCAAGTGAAAGATGTACAAAATCACCAACATCATGTATTGAATGATGCTATTATCACCAAAAAATCGTAATCTCCATTAAAAATGTGACATCAGCATCATCATCATCATCATCATCATCATCATCATCATCATCATCATCATCTACAAAGATTACCAGCAATATTGTGGTTGCTGTCATAATGGAATTCATCAATGAATCTCTACCTTTAACTTGATGTTAAAAAATAATGTCATTTTCTTATGGGAATGGATGCGAGTGCTGTTTGTGATTGTATATTGCCTTGTTGTTTTTAAAAAATCCATGCAATTGTTAAATGGTCTGGGAGGTATTATTATCTAGTCAATAAGCTGCACCAATGCTGTGCAATCAGCTACCACTGTACTTAATTCAGCCACTGTCCCTTTACACTTTCAACAGGAATACCAAGACCCATGTTTTCCAGTGATTCGTCATTATATTTTCTTGTATGTAGAATGCGAGCCCCGTTGAATGGTTTGTTGCTTGACAGGGCAACATATTACCTGACTCTCATTATAATTTATATATAATCTTATGTTTCGACCGTCATAAACATTGCAGATACATCCCTCTTAGCTGGTAAGGTTATCTTTTATGTTAAGCATTTATGATTGACTGAAAAATTCCTTCTAGTCCTGCAATTATTTCATGTGCATAACGTATCCAGGATGTTGTTTTTCAGACTGGTAAAAAGCATTTGCCATATTCAACAAGGCCTTGAATATAGACCCTTGAATGCTTGGTTGTATCTCTAAGGCTATATTTTCCAATCCAACTGGCATATGTGAAATCATTATCAAGACCAAAGATTGTAGCTGTATGTAATCAAATTTCTTGTTATTCAGATGTAATTGTAACCACAACCAATTAAGGTGAGTATAACGTCACTATATATAGAAGTTAACATTGAAAACGTTCTGTTGAATGATATATGCTACATATATCTTCAATTCCACTATAGAATTTGAGAATACAAATCCTACATTTGCTTTCCTATTTGTTTTATTAGTTTATTATTAGCAATATTATGTTTGAAGCTTATAAGGTATGGCTGCTGTAGAGATAGAACAGCCAATCGATGTCAGTAGCAATGTGCCCACCCCATTAGCTGCCGTACATTTGTCGTACACAATGACAATACAGGGCGAGGCAAGACGCCCAAGGAATTGCAGAGAAGGACTTGGGGTGAAATGAATTATACAGACAGTAATCGGAATGGATGCTTGAAAATTACAACCTCAACAAGTTCATTGGTATATATAGAGCTGTCGCAAGTGCTATCAATAAATTCATTGTATACAAGTGGAATGTAGTAGAGTTGGGGATAAACAAAGATGTCACCACTGGCGGGCGAGTAGAATCTCAATGATCTTGGGTGTGGTGGGTAGGGGTTTGTCTGAAATGATTACGCAGATATTATCTTTTTATCTGGTCAGTGCACCAGATTTCTAATTGACTTTTAAATGAGACACCTCCCATTACTTAAAGCTTTGCAATGTCATTTATTAGACTTCTCCAGTTGCCCCGGGTGGCACAATCGGTTAGCGCGCCCGTACTTATAAGCAGTACATTACCGCTAAGAGATGCGGAGGTTGTGAGTTCGAGCCCTCACCCGGGGCACTTATTTTAAGGTAAGAATGATTAGCTCTAATGCCACAAAGGTTTTCATGGGAAGATAACTCAAATGTCCATATGTAGGGTCAGATGTGTATTCACAGCTTGTCTAATCTGAGATGCAGCCTATGATTGAAAACTTTTGGCAATCCAACTAGAATATGGGAAACACCCCCACTTTTTGCCGAATGCAGTAATTTGCCGTATCTGAGTATTGCTTCAAGTGAAAGATGTACAAAAATCACCAACATCATGTATTGAATGATGCTATTATCACCAAAAAAATCGTAATCTCCATTAAAAAATGTGACATCAGCATCATCATCATCATCATCATCATCATCATCATCATCATTCATCATCATCATCTTCATACAAGATTACCAGCAATATTGTGGTTGCTGTCATAATGGAATTCATCAATGAATCTCTACCTTTAACTTGATGTTAAAAAAATAATGTCATTTTCTTATGGGAATGGATGAGAGTGCTGTTTGTGATTGTATATTTGCCTTGTTTGTTTTTAAAAATCCATGCAATTGTTAAATGGTCTGGGAGGTATTATTATCTAGTCAATAAGCTGCACCAATGCTGTGCAATCAGCTACCCCACTGTACTTAATTCAGCCACTGTCCCTTTACACTTTCAACAGGAATACCAAGACCCATGTTTTCCAGTGATTTGTCGTCATTATATTTTCTTGTATGTAGAATGCGAGCCCCGTTTGAATGGTTTGTTGCTTGACAGGGCAACATATTACCTGACTCTCATTATAATTTATATATAATCTTATGTTTCGACCGTCATAAACATTGCAGATACATCCCTCTTAGCTGGTAAGGTTTGATCTTTTATGTTAAGCATTTATGATTTATGACTGAAAAAATTCCTTCTAGTCCTGCAATTATTTCATGTGCATAACGTATTCCAGGATGTTTGTTTTTTTCAGACTGGTAAAGCATTTTGCCATATTCAACAAGGCCTTGAATATAGACCCTTGAATGCTTGGTTGTATCTCTAAGGCTATATTTTTATTTGTCAATCCAACTGGCATATGTTGAAATCATTATCAAGACCAAAAACAACAATGAGGACTACGCTAGCATGCTCTGTGGGCAGGAAAACGGTTATGATTGTAGCTGTATGTAATCAAATTTCTTGTTATTCAGATGTAATTGTAACCACAACCAATTAAGGTGAGTATAATACCCGTCACTAATATATAGAAGTTAACATTGAAAACTTCTGTTGAATGATATATGCTACATATATCTTCAATTCCACCTATAGAATTTGGGGAGAATACAAATCCTACAATTTGCTTCCTATTTTGTTTATAGTTTTATTATTAGCAATATTATGTTTGAAGCTTATAAATGGTATGGCTGCTGTAGAGATAGAACAAGCCAATCGATGTCAGTTAGTAGCAAAATGTGCCCACCCCATTAGCTGCCGTACATTTGTCGTACACAATGACAATACAGGGGAGGGCAAGACGCCAAGGAATTGCAGAGAAGGACTTGGGGTTGTGATGATTGAATGAATATACAGACAGTAAATCGGAATGGATGCTGAAAAATAAACCTCAACAAGTTCATTGGTATATATAGAGCTGTCGCAAGTGCTATCAATAAATTCATTGTATACAAAGTGGAAATGTAGTTAGAGTTGGGGAATATAAACAAAGATGTCACCACTGGCGGGGCGAGAGTAGAATCTCCAATGATCTTTGGGGTGTGGTGGGTAGGGGTTTGTCTGAAATGATTACGCAGATATTATCTTTTATTTTAAATCTGGTCAGTGCACCAGATTTCTAATTGACTTTTAAATGAGACACCTCTCCATTACTTTAAAGCTTTGCAATGTCATTTATTAGACTTCTCTCAGTTGCCCCGGTGGCACAATCGGTTTAGCGCGCCGTACTTATAAGCAGTACATTACCCGCTAAGAGATGCGGAGGTTGGTTCTGTGAGTTCGAGCCTCACCCGGGGCACTTATTTTAAGGTAAGAATGATAGCTCTAATGCCACAAAGGTTTTTCATGGGAAGATAACTCAAATGTCATATGTAGGGTCAGATGTGTATTCACAGCTTTGTCCTAACCTGATATTGCAGCCTATGATTGAAAAACTTTTGGCAATCCAACTAGAATATGGGAAACACCACATTTTGCAGAATGCAGTAAATTTTGCCGTATCTGAGTATTGCTTCAAAGTGAAAGATGTACAAAAAATCACCAACATCATGTATTGAATGATGCTATTATCACCAAAAAAATCGTAATCTCCATTTAAAAAATGTGACATCAGCATCCATTCATCATCATCACATCATTCATCATCACATCATCATCCATCATCTTCTCATTACCAGCAGCATATTGTGGTTGCTGTCATAATGGAATTCATCAATGAATCTCTACCTTTAAACTTGATGTTAAAAAATAATGTCATTTTCTTATGGGAATGGATGAGAGTGCTGTTTGTGATTGTATATTGCCTTTTGTTTGTTTTAAAAATCCATGCATTGTTAAAATGGTCCTGGGAGGTATTATTATCTAGTCAATAAGCTGACACCCCACCAATGCTGTGCAATCATCTACCACTGTACTTAAATGTCAGCCAACTGTCCCTTTAACAAAATTTCAACACTTTTCAACAGATATACCCAAGACCCATGTTTTCCAGTGATTCGTCATTATAATTTTTTTGTATGTAGAATGCCGAGCCCCGTTGAATGGTTTGTTGCTTGACAGGGCAACATATTACCTGACTTTCTCATTATAATTTATATAATAATCTTATGTTTCGACCGTCATAAAACATTGCAGATACATCCCTCTTAGCTGGTAAAGGTTATCTTTTATGTTGCAAGCATTTATGATTGACTGAAAACATTCCTTCTAGTCCTGCAATTATTTCATGTGCATAACGTATCCAGGATGTTGTTTTTTTCAGAACTGGGTAAAGCAATTTGCCATTATTCAACAAGGCCCTTTGAATATAGACCCTTGAATGCTTGGTTGTATCTCTAAGGTTATATTTTTGTTCCAATCCAACTGGCATATGTGAAATCATTATCAAGACCAAAAACAACAATGAGGACTACGCTAGCATGCTCTGTGGCAGGGGAAACGGTTTTTATGATGTGTAGCTGTATGTAATCAAATTTTTTCTTGTTATTCAGATGTACTTGTAACCACAACCAAATTAAGGTGAGTATACCGTCACTATATCTTTAGAGTTTAACATTGAAAAACTTCTGTTGAATGATATATGCTACTATATCTTCAATTCCAACTATAGAATTTGAGAATACAAATCCTACATTTTGCTTCCTATTTGTTTTATTAGTTTATTATTAGCAATATTATGTTTTTGAAAAAGCTTATAAGGTATGGCTGCCTGTAGAGATTAGAACAGCCAATCAATGTCAGTAGTCAATGTGCCCACCCATTTTAGCGGCCGTACATTTGTCGTACACAATAACTGACAATACAGGGCGAGGCAAGACGCCAAGGAATTGCAGAGAAGGAACTTGGGGTGAAATGAATTATACAGACGTAGTAATCGATGCTTATGATGCAATGGAAAATTAAAACAACCTCAACAAGTTCATTGGTATATATAGAGCTCGTCGCAAGTGCTATCAATAAATTCATTGTATACAAGTGGAATGTAGTAGAGTTGGGGATAAACAAAGATGTCACCACTGGCGGGCCGAGTTAGAGAATCTCAATGATCTGGGGTGTGTGGTGTGGGTAGGGGTTTTGTCTGAAATGATTACGCAGATATTATCTTTTATCTGGTCAGTGCACCAGATTTTTAATTGACTTTTTAAATGAGACACCACTCCCATTACTTAAATCTTTGCAATGTCATTTATTAGACTTCTTCAGTTGCCCCGGTGGCACAATCGGTTAGCGCGCCGTACTTATAAGCAGTAACATTACCCGCTAAGAGATGCGGAGGTTGTGAGTTAGAGCCTCACCCGGCGGCACTTATTTTAAGGTAAAATGATAGCTCTAATGCCACAAAGGTTTTCATGGGAAGATAACTCAAATGTCAGTATGTAGGGTCCAAGATGTGTATTCACAGCCTTGTCTAATCTTTCCTAGACCATGCAGCCTATGATTGAAAACTTTTGGCATCCAACTAGAATATGGGAAACACATTTTTTTTTGCAGAAGATGCAGTAATTTGCCGTATCTGAGTATTTGCTTCAAGTGAAAAGATGTAAACAAAATCATAAAACATCATGTATTGAAATGATGCTATTTATCACCAAAAATCGTAATCTCATTAATACCTCCATTAAAAATGTTGACATCATCCATCATCATCATCTCATCATCATCATCATCATCATCATCATCATCTCATCTACACAGATTAACCAGCAATATTGTTGGTTGCTGTCTGTCTATAACAGGAATTCAGCAATGAATCTCTACCTTTAACTGATGTTCCAAAAATATAATGTCATTTTCTTATGGGAATGGATGAGAGTGCTGTTTTGTGATTGTTATATTGCCTTGTTGTTTTTAAAAATCCATGCAATTTGTTAAATGGTCTGGGAGGTATTATTATCTAGTCAATAAGCTGCACCAATGCTGTGCAATCAGCTACCCACTGTACTTAATTCAGCCACTGTCCCTTTACACTTTTCAACAGGAAATACCAAGACCCATGTTTTTTAGTCCAGTGATTCGTCATTATATTTTTTTCTTGTATGTAGAATGCGACCCCGTTTGAATGGTTTGGTTGCTTGACAGGGGCAACATATTACCCTGACTCTCATTTAGATAATTTATATATAATCTTATGTTTTTCGACCCGTCAATAAACATTGCAGATACATCCCTCTTAGCTGGGTAAGGTTATCTTTTATGTTTAAGCATTTATGATTGACTGAAACCATTCCTTCTAGTCCTGCAATTATTTTTGTTCATGTGCATAACGTATCCAGGATGTTGTTTTTCAGACTGGTAAAGCATTTTGCCATATTCAACAAGGCCTTGAATATAGACCCCTTGAATGCTTGGTTGTATCTCTAAGGCTATATTTTCCAATCCAAACTGGCATATGTGAAATCATTATCAAGACCAAAACAACAATGAGGACTACGCTAGCATGCTCTGTGGCAGGAAACGGTTATGATTGTAGCTGTATGTAATCAAATTTCTTGTTATTCAGATTGTAATTGTAACCACAAACCAATTAAGGTGAGTATAACGTCACTATATATAGAAGTTAACATTGAAAACTTCTGTTGAATGATATATGCTACATATATCTTCAATTCCACAATAGAATTTGAGAATACAAAATCCTACATTGCTTCCTATTTGTTTATTAGTTTATTATTAGCAATATTATGTTTGAAGCTTATAAGGTATGGCTGCTGTAGAGATAGAACAGCCAATCAATGTCAGTAGCAATGTGCCCCCCCATTAGCTGCCGTACATTTGTCGTACACAATGACAATACAGGCGAGGCAAGACGCCAAGGAATTGCAGAGAAGGACTTGGGGTGAAATGAATTATACAGACAGTAATCGGAATGGATGCTGAAAAATACAACCTCAACAAGTTCATTGGTATATATAGAGCTGTCGCAAGTGCTATCAATAAATTCATTTGTATACAAGTGGGGAATGTAGTAGAGTTGGGGATAAACAAAGATGTCACCACTGGCGGGCGGCGAGTAGAATCTCAATGATCCTCTTGGGTGTGGTGGGTAGGGGGTTTTGTCTGAAATGATTACGCAGATATTATCTTTTTATCTGGTCAGTGCACCAGATTTCTAATTGACTTTTAAATGAGATGAGACCTCCCATTACTTAAAGCTTTTGCAATGTCATTTATTAGACTTCTCCAGTTGCCCCGGTGGCACAATCGGTTAGCGCGCCGTACTTATAAGCAGTACATTACCGCTAAGAGATGCGGAGGTTGTGAGTTCGAGCCTCACCCGGGGCACTTATTTTAAGGTAAGAATGATAGCTCTAATGCCACAAAGGTTTTCATGGGAAGATAACTCAAATGTCATATGTAGGGTCAGATGTGTATTCACAGCTTTGTCTAATCTGAGATGCAGCCTATGATTGAAAACTTTTGGCAATCCAACTAGAATATGGGAAACACATTTTTGCAGAATGCAGTAATTTGCCGTATCTGAGTATTGCTTCAAGTGAAAGATGTACAAAATCACCAACATCATGTATTGAATGATGCTATTATCACCAAAAAATCGTAATCTCCATTAAAAATGTGACATCAGCATCATCATCATCATCATCATCAATCATCATCATCATCATCCAACAATTTACCAGCAATATTGTGGTTGCTGTCATAATGGAATTCATCAATGAATCTCTACCTTTAACTTGATGTTAAAAAATAATGTCATTTTCTTATGGGAATGGATGAGAGTGCTGTTTGTGATTGTATATTGCCTTGTTGTTTTTAAAATCCATGCAATTGTTAAATGGTCTGGGAGGTATTATTATCTAGTCAATAAGCTGCACCAATGCTGTGCAATCAGCTACCACTGTACTTAATTCAGCCACTGTCCCTTTACACTTTCAACAGGAATACCAAGACCCATGTTTTCCAGTGATTCGTCATTATATTTTCTTGTATGTAGAATGCGAGCCCCGTTGAATGGTTTGTTGCTTGACAGGGCAACATATTACCTGACTCTCATTATAATTTATATATAATCTTATGTTTCGACCGTCATAAACATTGCAGATACATCCCTCTTAGCTGGTAAGGTTATCTTTTATGTTAAGCATTTATGATTGACTGAAACATTCCTTCTAGTCCTGCAATTATTTCATGTGCATAACGTATCCAGGATGTTGTTTTTCAGAACGGTAAAGCATTTGCCATATTCAACAAGGCCTTGAATATAGACCCTTGAATGCTTGGTTGTATCTCTAAGGCTATATTTTCCAATCCAACTGGCATATGTGAAATCATTATCAAGACCAAAACAACAATGAGGACTACGCTAGCATGCTCTGTGGCAGGAAACGGTTATGATTGTAGCTGTATGTAATCAAATTTCTTGTTATTTCAGATGTAATTGTAACCACAACCAATTAAGGTGAGTATACCGTCACTATATATAGAAGTTAAACATTGAAAACTTCTGTTGAATGATATATGCTACATATATCTTCAATTCCACTATAGAATTTGAGAATACAAATCCTACATTTGCTTCCTATTTGTTTATTAGTTTATTATTAGCAATATTATGTTTGAAGCTTATAAGGTATGGCTGCTGTAGAGATAGAACAGCCAATCAATGTCAGTAGCAATGTGCCCACCCCATTAGCTGCCCGTACATTTGTCGTACACAATGACAATACAGGGCGAGGCAAGAACGCCAAGGAATTGCAGAGAAGGGACTTGGGGTGAAATGAATTATACAGACAGTAATCGGAATGGATGCTGAAAAATACAACCTCAACAAGTTCATTGGTATATATAGAGCTGTCGCAAGTGCTATCAATAAATTCATTGTATACAAGTGGAATTGTAGTAGAGTTTGGGATAAACAAAGATTGTCACCCACTGGCGGGCGAGTAGAAATCTCAATGAATCTTGGGTGTGGTGGGTAGGGGTTTGGTCTGAAATGATTACGCAGATATTATCTTTTTATCTGGTCAGTGCCCCAGATTTTCTAATTGACTTTTAAATGGAGACACCTCCCATTACTTAAAAGCTTGCAATGTCATTTATTAGACTTCTTCCAGTTGCCCCGGTGGCACAATCGGTTAGCGCGCCGTACTTATAAGCAGTACATTTACCGCTAAGAGATGCGGAGGTTGTGAGTTCGAGCCTCACCCGGGGGCACTTATTTTAAGGTAAGAATGATAGCTCTAATGCCACAAAGGTTTTCATGGGAAGATAACTCAAATGTCATATGTAGGGTCAGATGTGTATTCACAGCTTGTCTAACCTGATATGCAGCCTATGATTGAAAACTTTTTTGCAATCCAACTAGAATATGGGAAACACATTTT
>JAXDRA010000321.1:0-19582 GCA_034190875.2 Urechis unicinctus | reverse complement strand
GTCATTTCTTCATCACTTCACCTAACAGGCCATGATTCATAACTTCACCTAAAAAGGCCATTTATTCATCACTTCACCGAACAAGGTCATTATCATAACTCATCGAACACAGGCATTTATTCATAACTTGCATCTAGAAAGGTCATTATATTATTCACGGGTCTTATCAATGCGCGGTATGCTGGTGAATAGAGTTAAAGCTTACTTGATATTGGTAACCGTTTGTGCAAGGAGATACGCTGGATATTTTCGAATACTGATTCTTCATATCAGCTGGGAGGGTTGTCGAGTAAAAGTTTCTCATTGACTAAAAAAGATTCCCGTTTGATACCATAACAACTATTAGTGATTTCCTTGCAGATTGGAGCAAATTACAGACATACTTAATACCATATAAGTAAGACAAGTCATTAGTCGTCTATTGTGGGAAGGCCGAGATATCTATAATTCACCGCTTTGGTAGAGCTTCGGTTGGCCGTTAGCTTCAACCTTCGCATTAGTAGGTTCCAAATAAAGGCGCATGCATGGATGGTTGTGTTGTTTTATCTCCCAATTTTGAGTTTTTTAGCAACGGTTGTTTGTTCTTTTCAATAAACCATGGACGCTGTGGCTCCACATATCCTCACAAGAAGTCAATAGTGGCGGCGTAAACTATCACCACCATCTGCGATGTTGCTATAGTCTGCTTCATCTGGTTAACGGTTGCCTACGTGATTTGTGTTCACAATTATCATCCCGTCACAAGTGATGAGAGCAAGAACCCATAATGGCACCACGGTAGGTAAGGTACACGTTTTATAGTGTATGATTCTGATGATAATGGTACTTTCGGAAAATTATGGCCACATAAAATGCCCCTGAAATCATTGTCTATGGGTCTAAAATTGGGAAGTAAGAATTATCGTTGTAATATGGGACGTCGGGGTGCAACTCTTCTGTTGTTGGAATAATTATTTACAAGGAGCGCATCATGTGGTTATATCTATGATGAATTATTATTTCATGATTTGTATTGATAGATTGAGCGAACTTGATTAGTTTGTTTGAAGGGGGATAGCGTAGGTGTGGTTGTGGGGGGGTCAGCCACGGCTTATGGCAGGGAGTCTAGTCGCCATCAACTCCTCTTACTCGGCCGGACGCTACTCTGCCCCCGATGACAAAAAAGACGGCAAACAAATGTTCCAATGTCGCAGTTTTGAGGGAGTTCCGGGGGGGGGCATGGCAATAAGAGGATGGTAGCCCCGCCCCCTCGTCCCCCGCCCCACCAAGACCTATTGTGTGACTCGAAACCGAACAATTGAGAGCAGGACCGGCCAGTTGTGACGTATGATGACAGTCATAACTACCCCGAAACCTCATCAACCTTACATAGTATCAACTCTTATCTAGGTCAACTCATGGCTTTATTCCCTTAAGTAATATTCAGAATGTGTTATATCTGCATATAATAATTCTTCGCTTGGGTTAATTCAATATATGTGTGTACTGGCACGAAACGTGAACCTTTGAGATCTATTTGGTTCGTGTACTGTTTGTTTTGGTGTTGTTCAAAAGATGGTTTCCTTTGTATTTGTTTGCCAGGTTGATTTGTGTTACTGTTGTTATTTCCTAGCAAGTCTGGATCATCAATAGACTATGTGATTGTGGATGGAGGAAGGAATTAACCAGTGTACACAGGACCTGCGAATTGTACGAGTGCTAACTTCATGGATACATTTGCCATTGGATAAGTAAGTTTGCCTTCTCGCGTATGTAGGGTTAATGTCTGTTTATTATTAGGGAATTTATCGTTTGAGTAGTATTCTTTGTGTTATGTGTATTCTATAAATACAGGAAATAAACAAATGCTTTGGTTTTGCGAAGGCAAAGGGATCGTTACGTTAGCTGTATACACGATGACGTCACAAATCACTTGAAAAGCCTTATGATTTGTTTGAAAAATATTCGGCGCAGTTGGATTTCTCAAGATTATCGACGTAAATAAATATTTAACCGGGTTAATTTGTAAATAGTTGATCATCTATTTTTGTGCATGTCCAAAATGGTGCCGAACCTCTCTAGTATTCTCCCAAACCACACAGCGTATAGAAAATCATTTATACTTAACTTGAGCGTACAAGGTAATTTTATCATCATTCGTCTTACACAGGTTAATTGTATTCATCACTTATCTAAAAAGGTCATTATTCACTTTACTTCATCGAACAAAGGTAATTATTTATACTCATCGAACAAGGTCATTATTCATCAATTCATCGTAAAAGGTTCATTAGTCATTAACTTATCTAGAAAGTTCATTTTTCATCATGTCGTCTTACAAGGTAATTTATTCATCACTTCATCTAACAAGGTCTCATTTATTCTTTACTCCAGCAACAAGGTAATTTATTCATCACATTCATATAACAAAGCCATTATTCATCATTCTATGACAGGGTCATTTATCATCACTTCACTAACCAGCAGGCCATTTATTCATCACTTCACCCGAACAAGGCAATTTATTCAATCACTCATAGGAACAAGGTCATTATTCAACTTCATCGAACAAGTCATTGATTCATAACTTATAAAGAAAGGTCATTTATTCATTATTCACGTATTATCAATTGCGCGGCAGCTGGTTGAATAGAGTTAAAGCTTACTTGATATGGTAACCCGTTTGTGTGACAGGAGATACTGATGGATATTATCGAATAATGATTCGTCAATATCAGCTGGGAGGGTTGTCGAGTAAAAAAGTTTCATCAACTTGATTCAAAAGATTCCAGTTTTATACCATAACAACTCTTAGTGATTTCCTTGGGGGGGGGAAGTTGGAAGCAATTACAGACATCCATCTTAATTACATATAAAGTAGACAAGTATATTTAGTCGTCTTATTGTGGGAAGCCGGAATGATATAATCACAGCTTTGTAAGAGTTGTTTGGCGTTTAGCTTCAACCTGTCGGCATTAGTAGGTTCCAATTTAAAAGCTCAATGAAGGCTGGTTGTGTTGTGTTTATCTCCAATTTTGAGTTAAGCAACGGTTGTTATTCTTCACATAAACATGGCGCTGGTATCCCACATATCATCACAAGGAAGTCAATAGTGGTGCTGTAAACTATCAACAACATCTCGATTGTTGCTATAGTTGCATCATCTGGTTAACGGTGCTAAGTGATGTGTCACAATTATCATCCCGTCATCAAGTGATGAGAGCAAGAACCCATAATCCACCACGCTAGGTAATGGTACAAGTTGTTATGTGTATGATCTTAGATAATGGTCTGTCGGGCAACTTCATGGACAGCATAAAATGGCCCCTGAAATCATTGTCTATGGTTCTAAAACTGGGAAGTAATATATATCGTTGTAATGTGGGGCCGTCGGGGTGCAATCTTCTGTTGTTGATAATAATGTTACAAGGAAGCAGCATTCATGCTGGTTTTATATCTTGATGAATTATTATTCATGAGTGTATTGATATATGAGCGGCTTTGATTGTTGTTTGACGGGGGTATTATGTAGGGGTGGTTTTTTGGTGTGTTACAGCCACGGATTATGGTCAGGAGTTACTTCGCCATCAACTCCTCTACTTCGGCCGGGACGCTTTTTTTTACTCTGCCACCGATGGACAAACAGCGCAAACAAATGTTACATGGTCGCTTTTTGAAGGGACGTTCCGGCATGGAAATAAGGAATGGTAGCCCCGCACCATCGGACCAGCCCCACAACCGACCCACCTATTGTGTGACTCGACATACGAACAACTTGGAAGCAAAAAAGCCCCCCGGCATGTTTGTGACGTATGATGGACAGTCTAACTACCCCGATACTCATCCCTTACATAGATATCAACTCTTCTCTAGGTCCAGCTCATGGCTTTATCCTTAGTAATATTCAGAAATGTGTTTAATCTGCATATTAATTATTCAGTTTGGGGTTTTATATATCAATAATAGGTGTATGGCACGAAAAAAAGGGACCTTTGCAGAATCTAATTGGTCTGATATGTTGTTTTGGTGTTGCTTTCAAAAGATGGTATCCTTTGTATTTGTTTTGCCACGGTTGATTGGTGTTTACTTTTGTTAATTCCTAGAAAGTCTGGATCAATAAAATGTCTGTTACTGTGGATGGAGGACGAAGGAATTAACCAGGTAACACAGCCCCCTGCGAATTGTACGATTGCTAACTTCATGAATACAATTTGCATGATACAGTACGTGCTCTCCGAGTATGTAGGGTTAATGTCGTGATTTGATTAGGGACAATTTTCGTTGAGTAGTATTCTTTGGTAGTGTTAGGTGTATATATAATTACAGGAAATAAAACAAATGCTGTTTTGCGAAGGCAAAGGAGGGATCGTACGGTTAGCTGTATACACGATGACGTCTCACCAAATCACTTGAAGCATTATGATTGTGTTTAAAAAAATATTTGGGCCGCAGTTGATTTCTCAAGATTCTCGACGTAATAAATATTAACCGGGTTAATGTGTAAACTAGTTGATCATTATTTGTCATGTCCAAATGGTGCCAACCTATCTAGGATTCTCCCAACCCAACAGCGTATAGCACACTCATTTTATACTTAACTTGAGCTTACAAGGTTATTTAGGCCTCAGTTCGTTCTTAAAGGTAATTTCTTCATCACTTCATCAAAAAAGGTCATTTATTCTTTACTTCATCTACAAGGTTTAATTTATTATCACTTCATCAAAACAAGGTCATTATTAATCAATTTTCATCTTAAAAGGTTCATTTTAGTTCATACTTCATCTAGGAAAGATCATGTATTCACATTTCGTCTTACAAGGTAATTTATTCAATCATTCATTAACAAGGTCATTTATTCTTTACTTCATCTAACAAGGTATTTATTTCATACATCATCTAACAAAAGCAATTTATTCATCACTTCATCTTACAGGTCCATTTATTCATACTTTCACCTAACCAGGCAATTATCATTAACTTCACCTAAAAAGGCCATTCCATGTATTCATCACTGCATCGAACAAGGTCATTTATTTTCATCATTCACGAACAAGGTCATTTATTCCTAACTTCATCTATGAAAGGTCATTTATTCATATTTCACGTATTATCAATTGCGCAGGTATGCTGGTGACTAGAGTTAAAGCTATTGATATGGTAACCCGTTTGTGACAAGGAGATTACTGCTGGATTTATAGATAATGATTTCTTCAATTCAGCTGGGAAGGGTTGTCGAGTAAAAGTTTCAATCAACTTGACTCAAAAGATCCAGTTTAGTACCATACCAACATTAGTGATTTCCTTGGAAGATTGGAGCAGCAATCCAGACATTACCTTAATTACCTAAAGTAAGACAAGTAATTAGTCGTATATTGGGGAGCCGGAATGATATAATCACCGCTTTTTGGTAGAGCTTCGTTTGCGTTAGCTTCAACCTTCGCATTAGTAGGTTCCAAAGTAAAAGCTCATGAATGGATGGTTGTTTTGTTTTATCTGCCCATTTTGATTTTAGCAACGGTTGTTATTTTCAACCATAAACAATGACCGCTGGTATCCACTAATCCCTCACACAGAAGTCATAGTGGCTGCTGAAACTATCACCAACCATCTCGTTTTGTTGCTATAGTCTGCTTCATCTGGTAACGGTGGCGAAGTGATGGGTCACCATTAACTATCCGCATCAAGTGGAGAGAGCAAGAACAAATGAACACCACGTAGGTTAATGGTAAAGTTTAGTTGTGTAGGGTTCTTAATAATGGTCCTTCGGACTTAGGCCAGCATATATAAAATGCCCCTGAAATCATTTGTCTATGGTCTCAAACTGGGAAGTAATTATTATCGTTTTGTAATATGGGACGTCGGGGTGCAAATCTTCTGTTGTTGAATCTATGTTACAAGGAGCAGCAGTCATGCGGGTTTTATATCTCTGATGAATTATTTTTTCATGATTTGTATTGATATTTGAGCGACTTGATTAGTTTGTTTGAAGGGGGTTATATGTAGGTGGTGGTTTGTGGGGTGTTTTCCGCCACGGCTTATGGTCAAGGGAGTCTATTCGCCATCAACTCCTATTATCGGCCGGAACGCTACCTCTGCCCCCGATGAAAAAACAGCGCAAACAAATGTTCCAATGTCGCGATCGTTTTGAAGGGAGTCCGGGCATTGGCAAGAGAGAATGGTAAAGCCGCCCCCTCGGCCCCGCCCACCAGACCTATGGTGTGACTCGACAACGAAACAACTGGGAGCAGACGGCCATGTTTGTGAACGTATGAGACAGTCATAAATACCCCGAATACCTCATCACCTTTACATAGATATCAACTCTTCTAGGTCCAACTCCTGTTTATCCTTAAGTAATATCAGAAATGTGTATATCTGCATATAATAATTCAAGGCTTGGGTATATATCAATATATGTGTGTTACTGGCACAAACCGTGAACCTTTGCAGAATCCTAATTGGTTCGTGTACTGTTTGTTTTGGTGTTGGATTCAAAGATGTTTCCTTTGTATTTGTTTGCCAGGTAGTGTTTGTGTTTATTTTTGTTTAATTTCCTAGCACGTCTGGATCAAGCAATATGATAGTTCTTGTGGATGGAGCGAACGGAATTAACCAGTGTACAAGGATCCCTGCTGAATTGTACGATTGCTAACTTCATGATACAATTTGCAATGGATAAGTACGCTGCCTTCTCCGAGTATGTGTTATGTCTGTTTATTTTATTAGGGAACTTTATTCGTTTGAGTGTATTCTTTGTGTTATGTGTATTATAAAATACAGGAAATAAAACAAATGAATTGTTTGCGAAGGCAAAGGGATCGTAAGTTAGCTGTATTACACGATGGACGTCAAAAAATCACTTCGAAGCCTATGATTTGTTGAAAAAATATTCTGGGCGCAGTTGATGTCTCAGATTCTCGACCGTAAATAATATTTAACCGGGGTTAATGTGTAAACTAGGTTGATCATTTTTTTTGTCATTCCAAATGGTGCCAACCTCTTAGTATTATCCCAACCCACGCGTTAGCAAACTCATATATATAACTTGAGCGTACAAGGTAATTGTTCATCATCGTCTACAAGGTAATTTATTCATTCACTTCATCAAAAAAGGGGTCATTTATTTTACTTCATCTAACAAGGTAATTTAGTTATCACTTCATCGAACAAGGTCATTGCTTCATCAATTCATCTTAAAAGGTATTTAGTCAAAAACTTCATCTAGAAAGTTCATGATTCATCATTTCGTCTTACAGGTTAATTTATCACACTCTCTACAAGGTCATGAGTCTGTACTTCATCTAACAAGGTAATTATCTCACATCATCTAACAAACCCCATTTATGCATCACTTCATCTTACAGGGTCATTTATTCAACACTTCACCTAAACAGGGCCATTATTAATCACTAATCGAACAAGGTCATTTATTCATCACTCATGAACAAGGTCATTTATTAATAATTTCATCTAGAAAGGTCATTTATTCATTATTTCCACGTCTTATCAATTGCGCGGTATGATGGATGATAGAGTAAAGCTTACTTGATATTGTAACAGTTGGTGCCAGGAGATTACTGCTGGATATTATCGAAGACTGATTCTTCAATATAGCTGGGAGGGTCCTGTGAGGTAAAAGTTTCATCAACTTGACTCAAAAGATTCCATTTTTATACCATAACAACTATTAGTGGATTTTCCCTTGGAAGATTGGAGCAATTACCGGACATCCCTATAATTACCATATAATAAGTAAGACAAGTATATAGGTCGTATTATGTGGGAAGCCGGAAGGATATAATCACCGGTTGGTAGAGATGAGTTTGGCGGTAGCTTCAACCTTCGGCATTAGTGTTGCAAAATAAAAGTCATGAATGGATGGTTGTGTGTTTTACTCTCCCTTTTGAGTTAGCAACGGTTGTTATGTTCACCATAAACAATGACGATGGTATCCACTTATCCTCACAAGAAGTCATAAGGGCTGCTGTAACGATCACCAACATCTCGATTGTGCTATAGTCTGCTTCATACTTGTTAACGGTTGCTAAGTGATGTGTCACATTATATCCCGTAATCAAAGTGATGAGAGCAAGAACCCATAATGCACCACGCTAGGTATGGTACAGTTTTTATGTGATGATTCTTATATAATGGTCTTCGGAATTATGGCCAGCATTAAAATGCCCCTGGAAATCTTTGGGTCTATGGGTTCGAAACACTGGGAACAGTAATACCTATATCGTGTATATGGGCCGTCGGGGTGCAACTATCTTCTGTTGTTGAATTATATGTACAAGGAGCAGCATTATGTGGTTTATATCTCTGAGGAATTATTTATTCATGATTGTATTGGTATGAGAGGCTGTTTGATTAGTTGTGTGACGGGGGGGTATATCTGTAGGTGGTGGTGTGGTGTTTTTCCAGCCACGGCTATATGGTCAGGGAGTACTACGTCGCCATAAACTACTCTTACTCGGCCGGACGCTTAATTCTGCCCCGATGACAAACAGCGCAAACGAATTTCAATGTCGCTTTTTGAAGGGAGTTAGGGCCATGGCAACTAAGAGAATGGTAGCCCGCCCCCTCGTGCCCCCCCCCACCAAGGGGGCCCCAAGACTATTGTGTGACTCGAAACGAAAAAATGGAGTGTTCAAGCCGGCCATGTTTGTGACGTATATGATGGGGGGGGGGGGGGGGGGGGGGGGGGGGGCAGTCATAACTACCCCGAATACCTCATCACCTTTACATAGTATCACTCTTCTTCTAGGTCCAACTCATGGCATTTATCCTTAAGTAATCTTCAGAAAGTGTTTATATCTGCATATAAATAATTAAGCTTGGGTTATATATCAATATATGGTGTACTGGCAGGAACGTAAACCCTTTTTGCAGATCTAATTGGTTGTGTACTGTTTATTTTGTGTTGTTGATTAAAAAGATGGTTTCCTTTGATTTGTTTGGCCCGGTTTATTGGTGTTACTTTTTTAAATTTTTCCTAGCAAGTCTGGATCAATCAATATGATATGTTACTGGTGGATGGAGGAAGGAATTAACCAGTGTAGGACAGCCCCCTGCGAATTGTACGATGCTAACTTCATGAATACAATTCGCCATGGAGAAGTACGTTGCCTTCTCAGATATGTAGGGTTAATGTCTGCTTATGTTATTAGGGAAATTTATCCGTTTGAGTTAGTATTCCAAGTGTTATGTGATCTATAAATACAGGAAATAAAACAAAGGCTGTTTTTTGCGAAGGCAAAGGGATCAGTAACGGTAGTGTAGACACGAGGACGTCACAAATCACTTGAAGACTTATGATTTGTTTGAAGAAAATCGCGGGCGCGCAGTGATTTCTCAAGATTCTCGACGTAAATAAATATTTAACCGGGTTAATGTGTAAACTAGTGGATAATTATTTTTGTTCATGTCCAAATGGTGCCAACCTCTTAGTATTTCTCCCAACCCACAGCGTCTAGGCAAATCCATTTATACTTAACTTGAGCTTAACAAGGTATTTATTCATCATTTCGTCTTACAAGGTTACATTTATTCATAACTTCACCTAAAAAGGTCATTTATCTTTACTTCATCTAACAGTAATTTAGGCTTTACTTCATATAACAAGGTAATTTTTTATCCTCATCGAACGTTAAAGGTTTTAGTTTTTATTTTTTTTTTTTGGGGGGAGGGGTTTTGTTGTTTGGGGGGGTATATCTTGGGTGGGGGGTTTTCCCCAGAGGGTTTTAAAAATTCGGTAAAAAATTTTTTGGAAAAAAAGGGACGTAGTTGTTTCCCAATGGCTCAAAATATTAAAATTATGATTTGTTTAAAAATTTTTGGGCGCTTGATTTTTCTGGAAAAAAAGATTTTTAAAGGGTTTGTTTTGTGTTCAATTTTTAGGTAAAAGGAATTGTTTTTCCCCCCCACCTATGCAAACCATTTATTCCTTTGACAAAAGGAAATTCATTTGGGCTTAAAGGGGAATTGTTTTTTCCAAAAAGGTGTCCTTTCTGCACAACAAAATTTTTATTTATCAAAAGGGGGCAATTCACCATAAAAAGGCTTTTTCCCTTACTAGAAATTTTTTATTACTTTTCGTTTAAAAGGTTTTTTCCAAAAATTCATCAACGGGTATTTTTCTTTATTACTAAAATTTTTTTCTAATATCAACAAAGCCATTATCATCACTTCATTCTACAGGGTAATTATTCAACACTTCCACCTAACCAGGCATTTAGTTCATCACTTCCCCCTAACAGGCCATTTATTCAATCATTCATCGAACAAGGTCATATTCATCACTTAATCAGAACAAGGGTCATTTATTCATAAAACTTCATCTAGAAAGGTCATTTAGTCATTATTCAGTATTATCAATTGCGCGGTATGCTGGTGACTAGAGTTAAGCTTACTTGATAGTGGTAACCCGTTGTGCCAAGGAGATAATGCTGGATAGTTGATCGAAATTATGATTCTTCCATATACAGCGGGGGAGGGTTGTCGAGTAAAAGTTTACATCAATTGACTCAAAAGAGATTCCAGGTTTTATTACAATAACAACTATTATGATTTCCTTGGAGATTGGAAGCAATTACAGACATCCCTTAATACAATAAGTAAGACAAGTATATTAGTCGTCTATTGTGGGAAGCCGGAATGATAGTAATCACCGCTTTGGTAGAGCTTCGTTGGCGTTAGCTTCAACTTCGGCATAGTAGGCCAATTTAAAGCTATGAATGGATGGTTGTGTTGTTTTATCTCCCATTTTGAGTAGCAACGGTTGTATTTCACCATAAAAATGGCGCATCGGTATACACTATATCCTCACAAGAAAGTAAAATAGTGGCTGCTGTAACTATCACCAACATCTCGATTGTGATATAGTCTGCATCATCTGGTTAACGGTGCTACGTGATGGTGTCACAATTATCATCCCGTCATCAGTGAGGAGGCACGAACCCATAATCCCCCACGCTAGGTTATGGTACAATTTTTTATGTGTATGATTCCTTTTATATAATGGTCCTTCGGAACTTATGGCAGCATAAAAGGCCCCTGAAATCATTTTGTCTCTGGTTTCTACCTGGGAAAAAGGGGTAATAATATCTTGTAATGTGGGCCGTCGGGGTTGCAACTCTTCTGTTGTTGAATATATGTTCAAGGAGCAGCTTTTCATGCTGGTTTCTATCTTCTGATGAATTTTTTATTCAGGATTTGTATTGATTATCTGGAGCGGCTTTGATTAGTTTGTTTGAGGGGGGTATATTGTAGGGTGGGTGTGGTGTGGCTGTGTTCCAGCCACGCTTATGGTCAGGGAGGCTATTCGCAATCAACTCCTCTTCTCGGCGGACGCTACTTGCCCCCGATGACAACAGCGAAAAACAAATGTTCCAATGTCCGCGTTTTGAAGGGGGAGTTCCGGGCATGGGCAATAAGAGAATGGTAGCCCCGACCCTCGTGCCCCCCCCCACCAAGACTATTGGTGAATCGACATACGAACAACTTGGAGCAGCGGCCATGTTTGGGAGTATGATGACCGTCATAAATACCCCGAATACCTCCATCACCTTTAATAGATATCAACTTTATCTAGGTCCAACTATGGTTTATCCTTAAGTAATATTCAGAAATGTGTTATATCTGCATTATCATAAGTCAGCTTGGGTATATGTCAATATATGTGTGTACTGGCACGAAACGTGAACCTTTGCAGATCTAATTGTTGTGTACTGTTTGTTTTGGTGTTGAGTCAAAAGATGGTTTCCTTTGTATTTGTTTGGCCAGGTTTATTTGTGTTAACTTTTGTTAATTTCTGCAAGTCGGATCAATCAATATATGATATGTTACTTGTGGATGGGGAAAGGGAAAATTAACCAGTGTACCCAGCACCCTGCGATTGTACGATTGTAATTCATGAAACAATTTGCCATGGAAAGTACGTGCTCCGAGATGTAGGGTTAATGTCTGTTTATTTATTAGGGAAATTTATGATCGTTTGAGTAGTATTCATGATGGTTTGTGTATCTATAAATACAGGAAATGAAACAAATGCTGTTTGGCGAAGGCAAAGGGATCAGTATTACGTTAGCTGTATCAGATGACGTCACAAATCACTTGAACGCCTTATGATTGGTTTGAAAAAATATTCTGGGCGCAGTTGATTATCAAGATTTCTCGACGTAAATAAATATTTAACGGGGTTAAGTGTAACTAGTTGATTCATTATTTTTGTCAGTCCAAATGGTGCCAACCTCTCTAGTATTCTCCCAACCCAACCAGCGGTCTAGCAAACTCAGTTATACTTAACTTGAGCTTACAAGGAAAATTTATTATATTTCAGTCTTACAAGGTAATTTATTCTCACTCATCAAAAAAGGTCATTTATTCTTTATTCATCTAACAACGGTAGTAATTTATTATCACTTCATCGAACAAGGTCATTTATTCATCAATTCATCTTAAAAGGTCATTTGTCATAACGTCATCTGAAAGTGCATTTATTTCATCATTCGTCTTAAAGGTAATTGATTCATACTTATCTAACAGGTCATTTATTTCTGTACTTCATATAACAAGGTAATTTATTCATCACATCAATCTTAACAAAAGCCTTTTATTCATCACTTACCATCTACAGGGTCATTTATATCACTGCACCTAACCAGCCATTTATCATCACTTCACCTAAAAGGCCATTTATTCATTTCACTTCATCGAACAAGGTCATTTATTCATCACTTCATCGAACAAGGTCATATCATAAACTCATCAGAAAGGCATTTATTCTTATTTCCACGGTCTTATCAATTGCGCGGGATGCTGGTTAGTGACTAGAGTTAAAGCTACTTGATATTGGTAACCGTTTGTGCCAAGGCGCATTTAGCTGGATAGTTATCGAATACGGATTCGCAATATCAGCTGGAGGGTTGTCGAGAAAAAAGTTTCATCAACTTGACTCAAAAGATTCCAGGTTTTATTACCATAACAACTTTAGTGTTTCCTTGGAAGATTGGAGCAATTACAGAATACCTTAATTACATATAAGTAAGAAAAAGTATATTAGTCGTCTTATGTGGAAGCCGGAATTATATAATACCGCTTTGGTTAGAGCTTCGTTTGGCGTCGCTTCAACCTCGCAGATAGTAGGTTCAAATAAAAGCTATGGAATGGATGGTTGTGGTGTTTTATCCCCCCATTTTGAGTTAGCAACGGTTTGTTTTTTAACATAAACAATGACGCTGGTATCACGATCCTCACACGAAGTCAATAGTGGCTGCTGTACTATCACCAAAATCTCGATTGTTGCTATAGTCTGCTTCATCTGAGGTAACGGTTGCTAAGTGATGTGTCAACAATTATTCATTCCCGTCATCAAGTGATGAGAGCAGAAAACCATAAATGCACCACGCTAGTAAGGTAACAAGTTTTTAGTGTTATGATTCTATAGAATGGTCCTTTCGGAACTTATGGCCAGCATAAAATGCCCCTAAAAAATCATTTGTCTATGGCGTCTAAAACTGGGAAGTAATATAGATCGTGTAATATGGGGCCGTCGGGGTGCAACTCTTCTGTTGTGAATATATGTTACCAAGGAGCAGCATTATGTGCGTTATAGCTCTGATGATTATTTATTTCATGATTTGTATTGATATATGAGCGACTTTGATAGTTGTTTGAAGGGGGTATATCTGTAGGTGGTGGTTGTGGTGTTTTCCAGCCAACGGAGTATGGTCCAGGTGAGTCTAATTCGCCATCAACTCCTCTTACTCGGCCGGACGACTTACTCTGCCACGGGACAAAAAGCGCAACACGAATGTTCCAAGTCGCGTTGTGAAGGGAGTTACGGCAGTTGGCAATAAGGAGGAATGCGTAGCCCCCCCCCCTCGTGTCCCCGCCCCACCCAGACCTGGATTGTGTGAATCGACAAAGAACAACTTGGAGCAGGCCGACCCATGTTTGTGACGTATTTGGACCAGTTCATAACTCCCCCGAATACCTCATCACCTTGACATAGATATCAACTCTTCTCTAGGTCAAACTCATGGCTTTATCCTTAAGTAAGATTCAGAAATGTGTTATATCTGCTATAATAATCAGCTTGGGTTAGATATAAATATGTGTGTACTGGCCGAAACGTGACCTTTGCAGCATCTAATGGTTAGTGTACTGTTTTTTTTGGTGTTGATTAAAAAAGATGGTTTCCTTTGTATTTGTTGCCAGGTTTATTTGTGTTGACTTTTTGTTAATTTCCTAGAAAGTCTGGATCAATCAATTTGGATATGTTACTTGGGATGGGGAAGAATTATTAACCAGTGTACAAAGGGACCTGCGAATGTACGATTGATAACTTCATGAATACAATTTTGCCAGGATAAGTAGTGCCTTTCCGAGTATGTAGGGTTAATGTCTGTTTATTTTATTAGGGAAATTTATCGATTGAGTAGTATTTTTCGTTGTGGTAGGTGTATCTATAAATACGGGAAAAATAAAACAATGCTGTTTTGCAAAGGGGCAAAGGATCGTACGTTAGCTGTTACACGATGACGTCAAAAAATCACTTGCAAGCCTTGATGATTTGTTTGAAAAATATCTGGGCCGCAGGTGATAGTCAAGATTTAGACGTAAATAAATATTTAACCGGGGTTACTGTGTAAACTAGTGATCCATTTTATTTTGTCATGTCCAAATGGTTGCCCAACCTCTTCGTATTCTCCCAACCCACAGCGTCTAGCCAACTCATTTATACTTACTTGAGCGTACAAGTAATATTTCATCATTTCGTCTTACAAGGTAATTTATTTTCATTAACTTCATTAAAAAGGTCATTTATTCTTTACTTAATCTTAAACAAGGTAATTTATTTATCAAATCATCGAACAAGTTCATTTATATCATTCATGCTTAAAAAGGTCATGTAGTCATAACTTCATCTAGAAAGTTCATGTATTCCTATGTCGTCTTACAGGTAATTTAGTCATCACTTCATCTAACAAGGTCATTTTTTTCTTTACTTCATCCTAACAAGGTTAATTTATTCATCACAATCATCTAACAAAGCCTTTTATTCATCACTATTTTACAGGGTCATTTATTCATCACTTCACCTTAACCAGGCCATTATTCATCACTTCACCTAACAAGGCCTTATTCAGCACTTCATCGAAACAAGAGTCATTTCATTCATCACTTCATCGAACAAGGTCATTTAGTTCTAACTTCAGCAGAAAGTCATTATTCATTATTCACGGTCTTATCAATGCGCGGTATGTGGTGACTAGAGTTAAAAGTTTACTTGATTTGGTAACCCGTTCGTTTGTGCCAAGGAGATTACTGATGGATATTTATCGAATACTGATTCTTCACTATCAGCTGGGAGGGTTGGCGAGTAAAAAGTTTCATCAACTTGACTCAAAAGATTCCCGTTTTTTACAATAACAACTATAGTGATGTCCTTGGAAGATGGCGAAGCAATTACGACATACCTTAATTACCATTAATAAAGTAAGGACAAGTATATTAGTCGTTCTTAGTGTGGGAGCCGAAAATGATATATCACAGCTTGGTAGTGCTTCGTTGGAGTTTAGAAAATAAACTTCAAACCTTTCGGCATAGTAGGTTCCTCCAATTTAAGCTATGAAATGGGATGTGTGTTGTTTTATCTCCCTTTTTGAGTTAGCAACGGTTGTTTTTTTTCACCATAAACAATCGCGCCTGGGATCCACTAATCCTCACAAAAAAAGTCAATAGTGCTTGCTTGTAACTATCACCAACATATCGATGGTTCTATAGTCTGAATCATATGGTAACGAGTTGGCTAAGTGATGTGTCACCCATTATCATCCCGTCATCAAGTGATGAGAGCAAGAACCCTATGCACCACGCTAGGTAATGGTACACGTTTTTAGGGTATGATTCTTATATAATGGTCCTTTCGGAACTTATGGCCAGCATAAAATGCCCCTGAAATCATTTGTATATGGTCTAAATGGGGAAGTAATCATATATCGTTGTAATGTGGGGCCGTTCGGGGTGCAACTCTTCTGGTTGTTGAATATATTTAAAGGAGCAGCATTTCATTGCTGGTTTATATCTTGATGATTATTTCTTTCATTGATTTTATTGATATATGAGGGCTTGATTAGTTTGTTGACGGGGGTATATCTGTAGGTGGTGGTTGTGGTGTGTCCAGCCACGGCTATGGTCAGGGAGTCTACTTCGCCATCAACTCTCTTACTCGGCCGGACGCTACTCTGCCCGATGACAAACAGCAGCAACACGAATGTTCCAATGTCGCGTTTTCGTTTTGAAGGGAGTTACGGGCAATGGCAATAAGAGAATGGTAGCCCGCCCCCTCGTGCCCCGCCCCACCAAGACCTATTGTGTGATCGCAAACGAAAAAAATTGGAGCAGCGCGCCATGTTGTGACGTATGATGACAGTCATAACTACCCCGAATACCTCATCCACCGTTAATAGATTCAACTATTCCGAGGTCACACAACTCATGCTTGATCTTAAGGAATAGTCAGAAAGGTGTTATATCTGCATCATAATAATCGTTGGGTTATAATCCAATATAGTGTGTACTGGCACGAAACGTGAACCTTGCACGATTCGAATTGTTCGTGTACTGTTTCTTTTGGTGTTGATTCAAAAGAGGTTTCTTTGTTTGTATGTGTTGGCCAGGTTATTGTGTTTACTTTTGTTTAATTTCCTAGCAAGTCTGGATCAATCAATTATGATATGTTATTGTGGATGGAGGAAGGAATTAACCAAGTGTCACCGACCTGCGAAGTGTCGATTGCTAACTTCATGAATACAATTTGGCATTGATAGTTACGTCCTTCTCGAGTATGTAGCGGTTAATGTCTGTTATTTTATTAGGGAAATTTATCGTTTGAGTGAGTATTCCATGTGTTATGTGTATCTATAAAAATACAGGAAATAAAAAATGCTGTTTTGCGAAGGCAAAGGATCTAATGTTTAGCTGATAAACGATGAAGTCAAAATCACTTGAAGCTATGATTTGTTTGAAAATATTATGGGCGCAGTTGATTATCAAAGGATTCTCGACGTAAAAAATATTTGTAACCGGGGGGTTTAATGTGTAAACTAGTTGATCATTATTTTTGTCATGTCCAAATGGTGCCCAACTCTCTAGTATTCTCCAACCCACCGAGCTCTAGCAAACTCATTTATACTTAACTTGAGCTTACACAGGAATTTATTCATCCATTTCGTCTTACAAGGTAATTATCATAAATTCATGTACAAGTCATTATTCTTTACTTCATCTAACAAGGTAATTATTCTTTACTTCATTCTAACAAGCGTAAGTTATTTAGTCACTTCATCGGAAACAAGGTCATTTATTCCTCAATTCATCTAAAAGGGCAATTTAGTCATAAAATTCATCTAGAAAGTATTTATGCATTCATTTCGTCTTACAAGATAATTATTCATCACTTCATCTTAAAAAGGATTTCTTTTTCTTTTACGTCATCTAAAAGGTAATTTATTTATCACTTCTCGAAAAAGGGGTCATTTATTCATATTCATCTTAAAAAGGTCATTTAGTTCATAACTTCATCTAGAAAGTTATTTAGTCATATTTGCCGTCTGACAGGTAATTTTTTTCATCACTTCATCTAACAAGGGTCCTTTATTATTACTGTCATTCTAAACAAGGTAATTTATATCACATATTCAACAAAGACATTATTCTCACTTCGCCTTACAGGGCTATTTGATTCATCACTTAACCTACCAGGCCATTTATCATCACTTCACTAACAAGGCCATTTTATGTGCATCACTTCATCGACAAGGTCATTTATTCACACTTCATCGAACAAGGTCATTTATCATAACTTCATCTAGAAAGGTCATTTACTCATTATTTCACTTATTAATTAAATTGCGCGGTAGTGGTGAATAGAGTTAAAGGCTGTACGTGATATTGGAAACCCCCGTTTGTGCAAGAGATTACTGCTGGATATGTATCGAATATGATTCTTCAATATCAGCTGGGAGGGTTTCGAGTAAAAGTTTAATCAACTTGACTCAAAAGTTCCCGTTTTAACAAGAACACCTATTAGTGATTTCTTGGAAAGATTGGAGCCAATTACAGACATACCTTAATTACCAATAAGTAAGACAAGTATATTAGTCGTCTTATTGTGGGAAGCCGGAATGATATAATCCCCCCTTTTGGGTAGTGCTTCGTTTGGGTTAGTTTAAAACCTTGGGCATTAGTGGGTTTAAATTTTAAAAAGTTTATGAAGGGATGGTTGGTGTTTTTTTACCCTCCCTTTTGGTTTAGAAAGGGGGTTGTTTTTTTACCAAATAAACAATGGGGGCGGGTTTTACCCAAATTATATCCTCACAAAAAGTCAAAGTGGGCTGTAAACCTTTTAAAACCAAAAAACCCACCCCTCCCGGAATTTGGGGCTAAGTCGCTTAATCGGGTTTAAAAGGGTTTTGCAAATTGTTTGTTTCACAATTTTTAATCCGTCATCAATGATGAAGCAAGAACCCAATGCCCACGCTGGGTAAGGGTAAAGTTTTTATGTGATGATTCTTATAAAAATGGCCCTTTTGGGAAATTTAAATGGCCGGGCATAAAAAGGGCCCCTAAAAATCATTTGTTAGGGGGTTCTAAAGGGGAAAAATAATTTAATCGTTTTTAAATGGGCCGTGGGGGTGAAAAATCTTCTGTTTTTAAAATATATTTTTACAAGGGGCAGCATTAAGGGCGGTTTAAAATCTCTGATGATTATTTTTTTCATGATTTGTATTGAATCTGAGCGCTTTGATTAGTTTTTTTTAAAGGGGGGTAATCTGTAGGGGGTGGTTGGGTGTTTTCCACCCAGGGCTTTTTGGTCAGGGAGTCTACTTGGGCCAAAACCCCATCCTCTTCCCTGGGGGCCGGCCGCAATTTTCCCCCCCGTTTACAAACAGCGCAAACGAATTTTCCAATGTCGGTTTTAAAGGGATTTGGGGGGGCATTGGCAAAAAGGAGAATGGTAGCCCCCCCCCCCTCGTCCCCCCGCCCCCCCAAAGACCATTGTTTTGACTGGACAACGAAAATTTTTGGAGCGGGCCCCCATTTTTGTGACGTATGATGACATTCATAACTACCCCCGAATACCTCCACCTTTTTAAATAGATACAACTTTTCTCTGGCCCAAAACTCATGGCTTACCCTTATAATTTCGAAAATGTGTTATACGGGCTTTTTAAAAATTCCTTGGGTTATATTTTCCCAATATATGTGTGTACGGCACAAAAAACGTAAAACCTTTTGGGGCGTTTCTAATTGGTTGGGGTACTTTTTGTTTTGGGGGGTTTTTAAAAAGAGGGTTTTCCCTTTTGTATTTTTTTTGCCGGTTTATTTGTTTTTAATTTTTAAAGAAAGAATTTTTCCCTTTTTAAGCAAGTTAAAATACCGCTTTGTGGGGGGGGTAAACCTTGGTTGTTGGTTTCCCCAATTTAAATTTGAATATTTTGGTTTTTTACCCCCATTTTGTTTTAAACCTTTTTTAATTTTTTTCCAAAAAAACCTTTGGACCATATCCCCTCCAAGAAGTCAATAGTGGCGCTGT
>JAXDRA010000320.1:0-23220 GCA_034190875.2 Urechis unicinctus | reverse complement strand
GAAGGAACGATTTGAACGACGACGTATCACACTGTTGTAGAGAACCTACATAGTATGTAGTGAACTTATGTAAAGAAGAGAATATACACACTATTTTTCAGTAATCCCACTTAACGAAAAAAACTGTGATGACTCCGGCCAGCAAGGCGTGTGTATTAAGCCGGGATGAGGGGATGATGATAAAAACACAGCGTTCACATTCGTACACATCAACGGTTTGGGGTTTTAAGCAAACCCGGCATTGCCTTTTTCTTTTCTGTCTCTTCCTTCTTTTTTTTTTTTTCTTTCTTCTTCTTCTCAATCTCGATCACGTCGGGGTCACCAATTAATATCGCGCCTTGGGGTAAGGCTAAGATATTATTGTTTCTTCTCCTTATTGCGCGTTCGTTTTTACTTCTATTTACCAACACGGTTTTAGGGTGCGCAGGTAAACGAAGGACTAAATCCGTTTTCAAACTAAAGTTTTGGTTTATTTTCTTATTTTACCCACTACTACTCCACCGCACAAAGTAGAAAGTACTTAAATCTCTTCTGAAGCCTATTGGAAAGTTGGCGAGAGTCCAGCCTCTTTTGGAGTCTGGCTGTCTTCCCTCCGTGGCTTCGATGGAAGACGGTATGTGATAATGTGCGAACTGTGTCAAACAAATACGGTAAGCGGTTTGTTGAAAGTGGCGGGAAGGCAGAACCACCCACCATACGCGATAGTGGTCTACTGTGGTACACCGACCAAGAAAGAAGACGACGAATAAACGAATTAAAAGAGAAAGATTCGTGCCAAGCGCAGTCAGCAGAATACGGTTAACCACCATGAGCAGGCACGGTGTCTGATAAACCATGGAGATGTGTCAGAGTGACAGTCAGCAGTAACAGTACATGGTTAACCACCATGTGCTGAAGCAGCTGCAGGATATCATATAATCCAGTATTAATCATAGCTGAGTGACAGGACTGTCGGCGTAAACAGGAAATGTATATGAGATGGTGATATGTATTACTGTTGTTACTGGACATATTATATCAGGGAACAATGCCTTGTGTGTTGTGTACTATTTGACTGTGATATAATTTATTACTTTTTTCAGTACCCAACAAACAGTAGCATGGCGCGGTCATATACATGTGGTCACTGTAAGGACGTTTTTTTATCGACGAATAATTTCTTCAAAGTCACTGAACATGTCAATAGACATAGAAAAGGCAATGGTAAATGCAGTGTCCTGATTGTCCAAGGGAGTTTGCACAAAATAGTAAAACTTCTACAACACAGACTTCGTGTCCCACCCTCAAGGTCAATACTCAAGCTCGAAGACCACTTGTTTTGCACCACAATATTTGATGACATTGGCGGAGAGGAAAAACAGGTTGAAGTTACAGTACTTAGAAAAAACTGCAAGACGAGTATTTCCTAATGAGGTGAAAGCAGTTTGAAAAAAGTACGAGGAGAGTTCACCGACAATATTCACATCAAGAATAAGTGGGAAATATGGTGTCTAGGTATAATATTCCGCTCACTCCTAGAGATCCTGCAGATAAAAATGGACTGATGACTGAAATTATGAATGGATTCGAAAGAGTCAATTTATTGAAAATGAAGGAATACAAAGTATCCCATTTTAAACCGGCGGTATTGCGAACCATTTGGATGAGGATGGGGAAGTTTACTAACAGTGAGTACATATATCCTTCCATGAACACATGCCTGTTTTCCATCGGACCCTATAACAAATTCAAAGCAGATCATTATAACCTGACAAGAACTCTGCTCTTACTCAAGTACGCGATGTGATAAGTGAGCGTGATTTCGTGGAATGTATAACACGAAGTGCAGCTCGTGAAGACACGAAAACCAATTTAGTATTCTTCACACAAGTTCATATAAAAGTTCATTTGCAACCGTTGTTTGTCAAAGGATTTCTGCCAGGGGAAAGAAATCCACAATTACGTGGTGTGCTGAACTGCCGAAAAAGTCCTACTTACAACCCCACCACACCTGAAGATGTCTGATCAACCTAGGAATGCACAATATCAAAGGTATACCAAACATGGGAATTCCGAGCCAGCAACTGTCTAAAGTCCTTTATTGACGACATCGTCTATGAAAGACGAAAGGGTGACATGCCAGGAGGGAAATAGGCTTACAATCTAACACCTTATAAGCTCATAAGTACAAAAAAATAGCAATCCAATGTTACATATTCCAACTTCTCCAAACACCTCAGTGACGAAACGAGGAAATAGATCATTTCGATTGGGCTAGAAAAGTAGGAATGAGTTCAGACTGAAAGTAATGAAATAAGAAAACGGTATTCTCAATTGAAGATGTGAATGAACCACGTGACAAAAATGTCGTCGAAAGTGTCGACGAAAGTGATGAGGACCTCTTAAATGTCGTCGAAAGTGATGAGGACCTCTTTGACAGCGAGAAAGAATACCCCAAAGTCAATGCCTGTAAGTGTTAATAACTTATTATTATTGTATGTATATAATAAATGTAATGTGTTATATGTGTTGTTTCAGTCGAAGTGGAAAAAACGAGCTCTTCAATTGCAAAGTGGCCCGTATGCAAAACGACGTCAAAGTGGAGCAGTTCACATAGATTTGGAACCACACCGTACTTCAACCCCCTGAGCCACCAAGTGGTCCAGTGGACAAAAAAGCCATTTACACCAGCTGTAAATGATATAAGAACTACAATGCAGCCCAGTATTCTTTGATTATAACAACATCTGTGAAAAATGAACCTGATGAAAAAGAGCGGATGCTTACACGCAGAGAATTAGACTTTCAAACCAATAAAGAGCATTAACCGAAGCTCTTCCGAATTTCTGTAAATCATTCTGTTAATATTTCTTGTCTCTGTGAGACGCATGTATAGAGACAAATAAACAATGCAATTTATATAATATACAGTCTATTTTTATTTGTCTTACATGATAGTGCACTTACACTTTAGAAAGAAGACATGCTGCAGTTTTGTTTATTAAATACCCAATTGATCTTTTATACTGGCTCCCAGCGCATTTTTAAAAACTGAATTTCCTTTTTTCGTGTTTAGCTTTTACACCTTCAAATATAAGCGACGGTAGCAAGCCTCCAACTTGATTTATCTTTTTACATAGTCTTGATTTCAGTCGTTTATTAAATCTTCTTTTTTATATTCATGGAGAGTGTGTTTATAAAGCCTCCAACTTGATTTCTCTTTTTACGTGGTCTTGATTTCTTCTTTGAATTGACTCCCACATGTCTGCCACGACTAGCTCTTTTCATAATTCACGTCTTGACTGTTGACAAAAGCGAGTAGATCTGATGAGGAAGCAGGCGGCTTTCTTTATGAACCAATTATGTGCATACAGGTCTTTATGACTTACTGGTCTTCTTAAATACTCTATAATATGTTTTGCGAACCATGATGAATGGTCGGACTCGGTCATTGGTTCATTAATCTGTTTAATTCTCGTCGACCTCTTCGGTCTGCGAGGACCTTTTCTGCCGCGTTTAATTCTCCTCATAATCTACGTCTATACTGCTAATAAAACCAGTCACACAATTGAGTTAATTCAGGATTTTTCTCAAGAGTTTTCCTTATGGGTCTTGAGATAAAATAGCCTGTACGATATTGGTTGATGTGAATACAATGGAAACGGAGGCGAGAAAGAAAAAGTACAAAAAAGAAAGAAGAATAGGAGGACGTCCGACGTCACTACCTATTATCATATTCATTGCTTCAAGTATTGGAGAAACTGAAACGGTATGGTGCTTCTCTACCCCTATTGTAAGTTACAATAGTGCACAATTTGACTTGGGCTGCTTTGGCTCGTCATGGCCAAATATATTTGGCTTCATGAAAGAAGATAGGTAAGCGCAGATGACAGGAAGTCAATGACCGCGTGAATGTCACCATTAATTACAATGAAGGCGGTGAAACAGGTGGCCAAAAAGGATAAGGCAATGCTAACCCTACCGTTGCGTACGTGACAAGGTATAGACTTTACACCAAATATTATTGGGAAGAGTAAAGTATACAAACAAACTGTCACAGGAAGTGGCCTCAAGTTCTTGGATTGGATGAATTATGTTTCCTGCCAAAACCAGTTTGGATAACTGGTCAAAATTCATATGGACTGACAGAACAAAAGGGTTTTCTTCCCTAGCTACTCTACGTTTATCCAGAGATGATTTTGCCACTCCATTACAATGAAATTGGATTGGAAGACATATAACTATTTGTGTAGGGACGAATCTTCGCACACCTCCATACCGCCTCAGGGGACATCTATTAAGAAAGAGACTGGAGTGATTATTCGTCAGAAATATTCAAACATGTACATCAAACCTGTGATATATAAGTTGGCCAAGGATATTGCATTGACGAAAGATACTCCTACCAGAGCTGACTTCGAAAAAGAAAAAAACAAATGGCTTGATATATTGGGCTACAATAGTGTGTGTATTCAAAAATGCACCACGCGTGATACTGAAGATGTTCTGATGCTCAAAGCTTCCTACCTCACCAGCCAAGAATCACTTAAACATGTGAAACTATCACTGGTTGAATAAGGAAATAAGCAGTGATGAAGGACGAAAGACAAGGAAGGAACGATTTGAAAACGACGACGTATCACAACTGGTGTAGAGAACCTACATAAGTATGTAGTGAACTTATGTAAAGAAGAGAATATACACACTATGTTCAGTAATCCACTTAACGAAAAACTGTGATGACTCCGGCCAGCAAGGCGTGTGTATAAGCCGGGATGAGGGATGATGATAAAAAACGTTCACATTCGTACACATCAACGTTTTGGGTTTTTAAGCAAACCCGGCATTGCCTTTTTCTTTTCTGTCTCTCCTTCTTTTTCTTTTTTTTCTTTCTTTCTTTCTTCTCAATCTCGATCACGTCGGGTTCACCAATTTAATATCGCGCCTTGGGGTAAGGCTAGATATTATTGTTTCTTCTCTCTTATTGGCGTTTCGTTTTACTTCTATTTACCAACACGGTTTTAGGTGCGCAGGTAAACGAAGGACTCCGTTTTCAAACTAAAGTTGGTTTATTTTCTTATTTTACTCCACCGCACAAAGTAGAAGTACTTAAATCTCTTCTGAAGCTATTGGGAAGTTGGGCGAGAGTCGCCTTCTTTTTGGAGTCTGGCTGTCTTCCCTCCCTCCTGGGCTTCGATGGACGTATGTGATAATGTGTGCGAACTGTGTCAAACAAATCACTGTAAGCGGTTGTTGAAAGATGGCGGGGAAGGCGCAAGGCAGAAAACACCACCACTACGGCGATAGTGTGCCATGTCTACTGTGGTACAAGCCGACCAAGAAAAATGACGAATAATAAACGAATTAAAAGACAAGATTCGTGCCAAAGCGCAGTCAGCAGAATACGGTTTAACACACCATGAGCACGGTGTCTGATAACCATGGAGATGTGTCAGAGTGACAAGTCAGCAGTACATGGTTAACCACCATGTGCTGAAGCAGCTGCAGGATATCATATAACCAGTATATCATAGCTGAGTGACAGGACTGTCGGCGTAAAACAGGAAATGTATATGATATGGTGATATGTATTACTGTGTTACTGGACATATTATATCAGCGGACAATGCCTTGTGTGTTGTGTACTATTTGACTGTGATATAAGTTATTTTACTTTTTTCAGTAACCTAACAAACAGTAAGCATGGCAGCGGTCATATACATGTGGTCACTGTAAGGACGTTTGGTGGTTGTTAATCGACGTAATTTCTTCACTGAACATGTCAATAGACATAAAAAAGGCAATGGTAAAATTGCAGTGTCTTGATTGTCCAAGGGAGTTTTGCACAAAATATTAAACTTCTCTACAACACAGACATTTCGTGTCCACCCTCATCGGTAAAGCTCGAAGACCACTTGTTTGCACCAACAATATTTGATGACATTGGCGGAGAAAAACAGGTTGAAGTTACAGTACTTAGAAACTCTGCAAGACGAGTGGGGGGGGGGGGGGGGTTCCTAATGAGGTGAAAGCAGTTGAAAAAAGTACGAGGAGAGTTCACCGACAATATTCACATCAAGAATAAGTGGAAAATATGGTGTCTAGGTCAGGAGGATATTCCGCTCACTCCTAGAGATCCTGCATGATAAAAAATGGACTGATGACTGAAATTATGAATGGATTCGAAAGAGTCAATTTATTGAAAATGAAGGAATACAAAGTATCCATTTTAATTTGGCGGGTATTGCGAACCATTTGGATGAGGATGGGGAAGTTACTAACAGTGAGTACATATATCCTTCCATGAACACATGCCCTGTTTCCATCGGACCCTATAACAAATTCAAAGCAGATCATTATAACTGACAAGAACTCTGCTCTTACTCAAGTACCGCTATGTGATAAGTGAGCGTGATTTTGTGGAATGTATTAACACGTAAGTGCAGCTCGTGAAGACACCGAAACACCAATTTAGTATTCTTCACACAAGTTCATATAAAAAGTTCATTTGCACTGTTGTTTGTCAAAGGATTTCTGCCAGGGAAAGGGAATCCACAATTACGTGGTGTGGCCGAACTGCCGAAAGTCCTACTTACAACACCATACCTGAGATGGCTGATCAACCTAGGATTCACAATATCAAAGATATTACCAACATGGGAATTCCGAGCCAGCAAATGTCCTAAAGTTCTTTAATTGACGACAAATCGTCTATGAAATAAAGAAAGGGTGACATGGCCTAGGAGGAAATAGCTTACAAGCTAACACCTATAAGCTCATAAGTACAAAATAGCAATCCAATGTACATATCCCAACTTCTCTCCTACATCAGTGACGAAGAAAATAGATCATTTCGATGGCTAGAAAAAGTAGGAATGAGTTAAGACTGAAAGTAATGAATAAGAAAACGGTAAATTCTCAATTGAAGATTGTGAATAACCACGTGACAAAATGTCGTCGTAAAGTGTCGACGAAAGTGATGAGGACCTCTTAAAATGTCGTCGAAAGTGATGAGGACCTCTTTGACAGCGAGAAAGATAGAATACCCCCAAAGTCAATGCCTGTAAGTGTTAAATAACTTATTATTATTGTATGTTTATATAATAAATGTATGTGTTTATATGTTTGTTTCAGTCGAAGTGGAAAAAACGAGCTCTTCAATTGCAAAGTGGCCCGTATGCAAAACGACGTCAAGTTGAGCAGTTCACATAGATTTGGAACGGCATCACCGTACTTCCAACCCCTGACCTTCCAAGTGGTCCAGTGAGCAAATAAGCCTTATTACAAACGCATCTGGTAAAATGAATATAGTAACCGCTAAACAATGCAGGCCAGTATTCTTCTTTGATTAATAACAACATCTGTGAAATATGAACCTGACTGGAAAAAGAAGGCGGATGCCTTACACTGTGCATAGAATTAGACTTTCAAACGCAAAGAAGTACATTGATCCGAACTCCTTTCTTTTCCGAATGTTCTTCTGTAAATTCATTCTGTTAATATGTCTTGTCTCTGGTGAGACAGCATGTATAGAGACAAATAGACAATGGCAATTTCTATAGAGTATTACAGTGTCTTTTATAGTTTGTCTTGCTCTGATAGTGCACTAGTACTTTAGAAAGAAGACCATTCTGCAGTTGTTTCTTAAATACGCAATTGATCTTTTATACTGCTTCCCAAGCGCATTTTTTAAAACTGAATTTCCTTTTTGTTTCGTGTTTAGCTTTTTACACCTTCAAATATAAGCGACGGTAGGCAAGCTCTCGCAAACTTGATTTTTTATCTTTTAACGTAGTCTTGATTTCAGGCGTTTTATTAATTCTTCTTTTTATATTCATGGTGAGTGTGTTTATAAAGCCTCCAACTTGTATTTCTCTTTTTACGCGGGTCTTGATTTCTTCTTTTGAATTGACTCCCACATGTCTCCACGACTAGCTCTTTTCATAATTGCACGTCTTGACGGTTGACAAAAGCGTATGAGATCTGTACTGAAGGATAGCAGCCGGCTTTTATTTTGACTGAAACAATGATGTGCCTACAGGTCTTTATGACTTTATCCGGTCTTCCCAAATACTCTATAATTGTTTTTGGCAACATGATGAATGGTCGGACTGGTCTTGGTTCATTAATCTTTTAAATTCCTCGTCGACTTTCTGTCTGCGAGGACCTTTTCTGCCGTTTTCGATTCTCCTCATAATCTACCGTCTAATACTGCTAATAAAACAGTCACGAATTGATTAATTCAGGATTTTTCTCAAGAGTTTCCTTATGGTCTTGAGAAAAAGAAGCCGGTACGATGATTGGTGTGATGTGAATACAAATGGAAACAGGAGCGAGAAGAAAGTACAAAAAAGAAGAAGAAGGACTCCCATCCACTAACCTTATATCAATTCATTCTTCAAGTATTGGAGAAACTGAAACGTTATGGTGCTTCTTTCTCTACCTATTGTAGTTACATAGTGCACAATTTGACTTGGGCTGCGTTTGGCTCGTCATTTCCAAATATATTTGGCTTCATATGAAGAAGGTAACTCAGATGCCTGACATTGGAATCGTAGGAAGTCAATGACCGCGTGAATGTCACCATTAATTACAATGAAGGCGGTGAAACATGTGGCCACAAAAGATAATGCAATGCTAACCTACCGTTGTGCTGTACGTGACACGTTAGACTTTACACCCAATATGATTGGGAAGAGTAAATGTTCAAAACACACTGTCACAGGGAATTGGCCTCAAGTTCTTTTGGTATTTGATGAGTTAATGTTCCTTTCCTGCCAAAACCAGTTTGGCTAAACTTGTCAAATCATATGGACTGACGAACAAACGGGTTGCGTCTTCCCCTACGCTACGTTATCCAGAGATGATTTTCACGCCATTACAATGAGAATTGGGTTGGCAGGACCTATAAAACTATTTGTAAGACTATCTTCGCACACCTCCATAGCCGCCCCTCAGGAACATCTTTAGAAAGAGACGGGAGTGATTATTCGTCAGAAATATTCAAACATGTCACAATCAACCTGTGATATTAAGAGTGGCCAAGGATAGTTGCATGGACGAAAGATACTCCGACCAGAAAGCTGGACTTCGAAAAATACAACAACAATGGCGTGCTCTATTGGGCTACAATATGTGTGTATTCAAATACGCAACCACGCGTGATACTAGAAGATGTTCTGATGCTCCAAGCTTTCCCTACCTCACCAGCCCAGAATCACTTAAACATGTGAACTATCACTGGTTTGAATAGGAAATAAGCAGTGATGAAGGGACGAAAGACAAAGGAACGATTTGAACGACGACTTTATCAACCTGGTGTAGAGAACTCTACATAAGTTGTATTGAACTTATGTAAGAAGAGATTATCCCACTATGTTCAGTAATCCACTTCACTAAAAACTGTGATGAACTCGGCCAGCAAGGCTTGTGGATTAAGCCGGGATGATGATAAACAAACGTTCACATTCGTACACATAACGGTTTGGGTTTTTTAGAGCAACCCCCCGGCAAAAAAATTTGCCTTTTTCTTTTCTGTCTCTTCCTTCTCTTGTTTTCCTTTTTTTTCTTTCTTCTTCTTTATGCTCAATCTCGATCACGTCGGGGTCACCAATTAATCTCGCGCCTTGGGGGTAATGCTAAATAGTATTGTTTCTCTTCTCTTATTGCGCTTTGAAATCGTTTTACTCTCATTTACAACACACGGTTTTAGGTGCCGCAGGTAAACGAAGGGACTCCGTTTTTCAAACTGAAGTCTGAAGTGATTTATTTATTTATTCACTTCACAAGCACCAACACTCAACAAGCACAGGATCTCTTTCAAGGCTATCGGGAAGTTTGCGAGAGTCAGCCTCTTTTGGATTCGGGCTTTCCCTCCGTGGCTTCGTGGACTTATGTGATAATGTGCGAACTGTGGTCACAAATAACGGTAAGCGGTTGTTGAACAGGATGGCTGGGGCAGGGGCAGAACCACCCTCGGCAGTACGCGATGTGTCAATGTGTGGCGGTACGACCGCCCAAGCAAAGACGACTAATACGAGATGTACAGAAAGAAAGAGTTCGTGGCCGGAAGGCGCAGTCAGCAGAAGACGGTTAACCACCATGGAGCCAGGGGGGGTTGTCTGGATGAACAAGGAGATGTGGGGCAGAGTGGAACAGGGTCGAGCGGGGAGACATGTGGTTTTAGAGCCACCATGTGCTGGGGGGAGGAGCCAGGGCGCAGGATTGATCATATCACCAGGATGACAGTAGCGTGAGGAGGACAAGGACTGTGTCGGCGTAACAGGAGAGATGGGTATATAGGAATGGTGATGAGGTATTATCGTGTTAAGTGGGACATTGTGTGAGATCGAGGCCAATTGGGGCGTGTTAGTGGTTGTGTACTATTTGACTGTGGATATCAGTATTCTTGTTGTGTGCATGGTAGCCTGCAGACAACAGAAATAATCAAAAAAGTGCAGGGGTGAGAGCATGCGCGGTCAGTAGTAGCATGTGGTCACTGGTGGGAAGAGCGTTTGTTGTATCAGAACTGTGAATAATTTCTTCACTGAAGAGCATGTCAATAGACATAGAAACGGCAATGGTAAGATTGAGCAGTGTCCTGATTGTCTCAACGGGAGTGGTGGACACAAATAGTGAGTTAGGGGGAACTTTCGGATCATACAACAGGAATCGTGGGGTCCACCCTCAGATGTAAACTCTCCAAGGGCTCGAAGGGACCAACTTGGTGGGAAAACGCACACAATTTGATGACATTGGCGGAGAAAAAAAACAGGTTGAATTTAGCAGTACTTTAAACTTGCAAGACGATTATTTCCTAATGAGGTGAAAGCATTGTGAAAAGTAGAGGAGGTTCACCCGACAATATTCACATCAAGAATAGTGGAAATATGGTGTCTAGGTATAATATTCCGCCACTCCTAGAGAATACCTGCAGATAAAAATGGACTGATGACTGAAATTAGTGAATGTGGATTCGAAAGAGGCATTTATTGCAAATGAAGGAATACAAATTATCCATTTTATTGCGTGTTATTGCGAACCATTTGGGAGATGTGGGAAGTTACTAACAGTGATTAAACATAATCCTTCATGAACACATTGCCGGTTTTCCTCGGACCCTATAGACAAATTCAAGCAGATCATTATAACTGAAAAGAACTCTGCTCTTACTCAGTACGCGATGTGATAAGTGAGCGGATTTTTGTGGAATGTATACCCGAAGTGCAGCTCTGAAGACACGAAAACAAATTTAGTATTCTTCACACAAGTTCATATAAAAGTTCATTTGCACACCGTTGTTTGTCAAAGGAATTTCTGCCAGGGAAAGAAATCCACAATTACGTGGTGTGCTGAACTGCCGAAAAGTCCTACTTACAACAACACCAACCTGAGATGTGATCAACCTAGGATGCACAATATCAAAGTATACCAAACATGGGAATTCCGAGCCAGCAACTGTCTAAAGTCCTTTATTGACGACATCGTCTATGAAAGACGAAAGGGTGACATGCCAGGAGGAAATAGCTTACAAGCTAACACCTATAAGCTCACAATACAAAATAGCAATCCAATGTACATATTCAACTTCTCCCACCTCAGTGACGAAGAAATAGATCATTTCGATTGGGCTAGAAAAAGTAGAATGAGTTCAGACTGAAAGTAATGAATAAGAAAACGTATTCTCAATTGAATGTGAATGAACCACGTGACAAAAATGTCGTCGAAAGTGTCGACGAAAGGGATTAGGCCCTCTTAATTCGTCGAAAGTGATGAGGACCCGATCTTTGACACGAGAAAGAAACCCAAAGTCAATCCTTGAAGTGTTAAAAAACTTATTAGTATTGTATGTATATACTAATGTAATGTGTTATCTGTGTGTTTCATTCGAATGGGCAAAAACGAGCTCTTCAATTGCAAAGTGGCCCGTATTCAAACGACGGTCAAAGTGGACAGTTTCACATAGATTTGGGGTACCACAACCGTACTTCAAAACCCCTGACCACCAAGGTGGGTCCAGTGGACAAAAGGCCATTTACAACCCAAGCTGTAGAATGATATAGAACTACACTGCCCAGTATTCTTTGATTTATAACAACATCTGTTAAAAATGGACCTGATGAAAAAGATCGGGTGATTACACTCCGGGAATTATACTTTCAAGCGCAAAGAAGCATTAACCGAGGCTCTTCCCGAATTTTCTGTAAATCATTCTGTTAATATTTCTTGTCTCGCTGAGATCGCAATTTATAGAGACAAATAACAATGCTTTTTATATAATATACAGTCTAGTTTATTTGGCTTACAATCAGTAGTGCACTACCTTTTCTTAGAAAGAAAATGCTTCTGCGGCTGTTTATTAAATACCCAAATTGATCTTTTATACCTGTCCTCCCACGCATTTTTAAAAACTGAATTTCCTTTTTTTCGCGTGTTTAGCTTTTACAAACCTTCAAATATAAGCGACGTAGCAAGCCTCCAACTTGATTTATCTTTTTACGAGTCCTTGATTTCTCCGGGTTTATTAAATTCGTCTTTTTTATAATTCAATGAGATGTGTGTATATAAAGCCTCCAACGTGATTTCTCTTTTTTACGTACGCGGTCTTGATTTTCTTCTTTTGAATTGACTCCCACATGTCTGCCACGACTAGCTCTTTTCATAATTCACGTCTTGGGACTGTTGACAAAAGCGAGTAGATCTGATGAGAAAGCAGGCGGCTTTCTTTATGAACAATTATGTGCATACAGGTCTTTATGACTTACCCCGGTCTTCTTAAATACTCTATAAGATGTTTGCGAACCATGATGAAAGGTCGGACTGGTCCCATTGGTTCATTAATCTGTTTATATTCTCGTCGACCTCTTCGGTCTGCCGAGGACCTTTTCTGCCGCGTTTTAATTCTCCTCATACTTCTACGTCTATACTGCTAATAAAACCAGTCACCAAGTGAGTTAATTCAGGAGTTTTTCTCAGAGTTTCCTTATGGTCTTTGAATAAATAAGGCCCTGTACTATATTGGTGTTTATGTGAATACAATGGAACGGAGCGAGAAGAAAGTACAAAAAAGAAGAAGAATGACGTCCCTCACTACCATATCAATTCATTGCGTCAAAGTTTGGAGAAACTGAAACGGTATGGTGCTCTCTACCTATTGTAAGTACAATCGTGGCACAATTTGACTTGGGCTGCTTTGGCTCGTCATGGCCAAATATAGTTGGCTTCATGAAGAAGAGGTAGCGCAGATGCTGAAGTGGAATCGGAGGAAGTCAAGACCGCGTGAATGTCACCATTGATCACAATGAAGGCGGTGAACAGGTGGCCAAAAAGGATAAGGCAATGCTAACCTACCGTGCGTACGTGACAAGGTAGACTTTACACCAAATATTATTGGGAAGAGTAAAGTATACAAACAAACTGTCACGGGAAGTGGCCTCAAGTTCTTGGATTTGATGAATTATGTTTCCTGCCAAAACCAGTTTTGGATAAACTGGTCAAATCATATGGACTGACAGAACAAAAGGGTTTCTTCCCCTACTCTACGTTATCCAGAGATGATTTTCACTCCATTACAATGAAATTGGATTGGAAGACATATAACTATTTTGTAGCGATCTTCGCACACTCTCCAACCGCCCTCAGGGACATCTATTAGAAGAGACTGGAGTGATTATTCGTCAGAAATATTCAAACATGTACATCAACCTGTGATATATAAGATGGCCAAGGATATTGCATTGACGAAAGATACTCCTACCAGAGCTGACTTCGAAAAAGAAAAAACAAATGGCTTGATATATTGGGCTACATGTGTGTGTATTCAAAATGCACCACGCGTGGATACTGAAGATGTTCTGAGCTCCAAGCTTCTACCTCACCAGCCAAGAATCACTTAAACATGTGAACTTATTCACGGGTTGAAATTACGGAAATCAGCAAGTGATGAAGGGCGAAGACCAGGAAGGAAGATTTGAACGACGACGTATCACAACTGGTTTAGAGAACCTCATAAGTATGTAGTGAACTTACGTAAAAAGAAAGAGAATATACACACTATGTTCAGTAATCCACTTAACGCAAAAACTGTGATGACTCCCGGCCAGCAAGGCGTGTGTATTAAGCCGGGATGAGGGATGATGATAAAACAACGTTCACATTCGTACACATCAACGGTTTTGGGTTTTAAAGCAAACCCGGCATGTTATTGTGCCTTTTTTCTTTTCCTGTCTCTTGTCCTTCTTTTCCGTTTTTTTTCTTTCTTCTTTCTTCTCAATCTCGATCTGTTTCGGGGTCCACCAATTAATATCGCGCCTTGGGGTTAAGGCTAAGATATTATTGTTTCTTCTCTTATTGCGGCGTTCGTTTCACGTCTATGTACCAACACGGTTTTAGTTGCATCAGGTAAATACGTACTTATCCGTTTTCAAACGAAAGTTGGGTGTTATTTTTCTTATTTCCTCCACCGCACAAAGTAGAAGTACTACGTTCTCTTCTGAAGCCTATTGGGAAGTATGACAGAGTCAGCCTCTTTTGGAGTCCTGGCTGTCTTCCCTCCGTGGCTTCGATTGACGTATGTGATAATGTTGGCGAACTGTGTCAAACAATACGGTAAGCGGTGTTGACAGATGGCTGGGAAGGAAGGAACCACCACCATAGTGTCCTACTGTGGACCAAAAAACCGGACCAGAAAAGACTATAAACGAATTAAAAGAGAGATCGGCAACGCAGTCAGCGAATACTTTTAACCACCATGAGCAAGGTGTCTGATAAAAATGGTGGAATGTGTAAGAGTGACACAGTCCAGCATTTACATGGTTAACCAACCATTTGCTGGAATACAATGCCTGCCGTAATATCATATAACCAGTATACTCAATATCTCGAGTGACAGGACTGTCGGCCGCAACTGGAAATGTATATGATATGGTGATATGTATTACTGTGATACTGGACATATTATATCAGGGACAATGCCTTGTGTGTTGTTGTACTATTTGACTGATGGATAATAAGTTATTACTTTTTTCAGTACCCAACAAACAGTAAGCATTGCGCGGTGCATATACATGTGGGTGGGTTCACTGTAAGGACGTTTTTTTAAATCGACGTAATTTTCTATTCACTGAACAAGTTCAATAGACCATAGAAAGGCAAAATGGTAAAATTGCGTAGTGTCATGATTGTCCATAGGGAGTTTGCACAAAATAGTAAACTTCTACAACACAGACTTCGTGGGTCCACCCTCAAGGTCAATCTCAAGCTCGAAGACCACTTGTTGGCACCAAAAAAAAAAAAAAAAAACAATATTTGATGACATTGGGCGGAGAAAAACAGTTTGAAGTTACCGTACTTAGAAACTGCAAGACGATTATTTCCTAATGAGGTGAAAGCAGTTTGAAATAGTACGAGGAGAGTTCACCGACAATATTCACATCAAGACTAAGTGGAAAATGGGGTGGTTTAGGTGGAGGGGAGGGAGGATGTCAAGGCAATAGGCGCACTTCACTGCGGACCGACGAGATCGACGCCAATGCACTGATAAAGAAGTTGGAGACAATGATGACTGAATGGGATTATGAATGGATTCGAAAGAGTCAATTTATTGAAAATGAAGGAAATACAAAGTAGTATTTGTTTTAAACGCGGCGGTTATTGCGAACCCATTTGGATGAGGAATGGGGAAGTTACTAACAGTGAGTACATATACCTTCCATGAACACATGCCTGTTTTTCCATCGGACCCTATAAACAAATTCAAAGCAGATCATTATAACTGACAAGAACTTCTGCTCCTTACTCAAGTACGCGATGTGATAAGTGAGCGTGATTTAGTGGAAGTATAACACGAAGTGCCACCTCGTGGAAAGACACGAAAACAATTTAGTATTCTTCACACAAGTTCATATAAAAGTTCATTTGCCAACCGTTTGTTTGTCAAAGGAATTCTGCCAGGGGAAAGAAAATCCACAATTAACGTGGTGTGCTGAACTGACGAAAAGTCCTACTTACAACACCCACACCTGAGATGTCTGATCAACCTAGGATGCACCAATATCAAAGGTATACCAAACATGGGAATCCCGAGCCAGCAAACTGTCTAAAGTCCTTTATTGACGGACATCGTCTATGAAAGACGAAAGGGTGACATGCCAGGAGGAAATAGCTTACAAGGTAACACTATAAGCTCACAAGTACAAAAATAGCAATCCAATGTACCTATTCAAACTTCTCCCACCTCAGTGACGAAGAAAGATAGATCATTTCGATTGGGCTAAGAAAAAGTAGGAATGAGTTCAGACTGAAAGTAAATGAATAAGAAACGGTATTCTCAATTGAAGATGTGAATGAACCACGTGACAAAAATGTCGTCGAAAGTGTCGACGAAAGTGATGAGGACCTCTTAAATGTCGTCGAAAGTGATGAGGACCTCTTTGACAGCGAGAAAGAATACCCCAAAGTCAATGCCTGTAAGTGTTAATAACTTATTATTATTGTATGTATATAATAAATGTAATGTGTTATATTTGTTGTTTCAGTCGAAGTGGAAAAAACGAGCTCTTCAATTGCAAAAAGTGGCCCGTATGCAAAACGACGTCAAAGTGGAGCAGTTCACATAGATTTGGAACCACACCGTACTTCAAACCCCTGAGCCACCAAGTGGGCCAGTGGACAAAATCCATTTACAACCCATCTGTAAATGATATAAACTACAATGCAGCCAGTATTCTTTGATTATAACAACATCTGTGAAAAATTGAACCTGATGAAAAGAGCGGGATGCTTACACGCAGAGAATTAGACTTTCAAACCAAATGAAGCATTAAATTAACCGAAGCTCTTCCGAATTTCTGTAAATCATTCTGTTAATATTTCTTGTCTCTGTGAGACGCATGTATAGAGACAAAATAAACAATGCAATTTATATAATATACCGTCTATTTTATTTGTCTTACATGATAGTGCACTACACTTTAGAAAGAAGACATGAGTGCAGTTGTTTATTAAATACCAATTGATCTTTTATACTGGCTCCCAGCGCATTTTTAAAACTGAAATTTCCTTTTTTTCGTGTTTAGCTTTTATTACACCTTCAAATATAACGACGGTAGCAGCGCCTCCAACTTGATTTTTCTTTTTACATAGTCTTGATTTCAGTCGTTTTATTACTTCTTCTTTTTATATTCATGGAGAGTGTTGTTTATAAAACCCGGAACTCAACTTGATTTCTCTCTTTACGTGGTCTGATTTTTCTTCTTTGATTGACTCCCACATGTCTGCCACGACTAGCTCTTTTCATAATTCACGTCTTGACTGTTGACAAAAGCGATTAGATCTGATGAGGAGGAGCAGGCGGCTTTCTTTATGAACAATTTATGTGCAACAGGTCTTATGACTTACTGGATTATTCTTAAATACTCTATAATATGTTTGTGGCGAAACCATGATGAATGGTCGGAACTCGTCATTGGGTTCATTAATCTGTTTAATTCTCGTCGACCTCTTCGGTCCCTGCGAGGACCTTTTCTTTCTGCCGCGTTTAATTCTCCTATCATAATCTACGTCCTATACTGGCAATAAAACCATTCAACCATTTAGGTTAATTCAGGATTTTTCTCAAGAGTTTCCTTCTTATGGGTGCTTGAGATAAAATAGCCTGTACGATATTGGTGGTGATGTGAATACAATGGAAAACGGAGCGAGAAGAAAGTAAAAAAAAGAAGAAAGAAAGGACGTCCACTTCATCTACTACCTATATTCAATTCCATTGCTTCAAGTATTGGAGAAGAACTGAAACGAGTATGGTGCTTCTCTACCTATTGTAAGTTTACAATGGGAGTGCACAATTTGATTGGGCTGCTTGGCTCGTCATGGCCAAATATATTTGGCTTCATGAAGAAGAAGGTAAGCGCAGATGCTGAAGTGGAATCGGAGGAAGTCAATGACCGCGTGAATTTCACCATTGACATTACAATGCAATGAAGGTCGGTGAACAGGTGGCCAAAAATACGATAAGGCAATGCTAACCTACCGTTGCGTACGCCTGACAAGGTAGACTTTACACCAATATTATTGGAAGAGGACCGAGTAAAGTATACAAACAAACTGTCACAGGAAAAGTGGCCTCAAGTTCTTGGATTTTGATGAATTATGTTCCTGCCCAAACTGCAGTTTGGATAACTGGTCCAATCCATATGGACTGACAGAAACAAAAGGGTTTTCTTCCCCTACTCTACGTTATCCAGAGATGATTTTTTCACTCCATTACAATGAATTGGATTGGAAGACATATAACTATTTTGTACCCCAAAGATCGATCTTCGCACACCTCCATACCGCCCTCAGGGACATCTATCGAGAAAGAGACTGGAGTGATTATTCGACCAGAAATATTCAAACATGTACAATCAACCTGTGATAATATAAGATGGCCAAGGATATTGCATTGACAAAAGAGATACTCCTACCGAGCTGACTTCGAAAAAGAAAAAAAACAAATGGCTTGATATATTGGGCTACAATAGTGTGTGTATTCAAAAATGTGCACCCACGCGTGATACTGAAGATGTTTCTGATGCTCCAAAGCTTCCTACCTCACCAGCCAAGAATCACTTAAAACATGTGAACTATCACTGGTTGAATAAGGAAATAAGCAGTGATGAAGGACGAAAGACAAGGAAGGAACGATTTGAACGACGGTCGACGTATCACAACTGGTGTAGAGAACCTAACATAAGGTAGTAGTAACTTATGTAAAGAGAGAATATACACACTATGTTCAGTAATCCACTTACGAAAAACTGTGATGACTCCGGCCAGCAAAGTGGCCCGGATCAGGCGTGTATATACAGCCGGGATGAGGTATGATGATAAACAACGTTCACATTCGTACACATCAACGGTTTGGGTTTTAAGCAAACCGCGGCATTGCCTTTTTTCTTTTCTGTCTCTTCCTTCTTTTCTTTTTTTTTTTTCTTTCTTCTTTTTTCTTTCTTCTCAATCTCGATCACGTCGGGTCACCAATTAATATCGCGCCTTGGGGTAAGGCTAAGATATTATTGTTTCTTCTTCTTATTGCGCGTTCGTTTTTACTTCTATTTACCAACACGGTTTTAGGTGCAAAGGTAAACGAAGGACTCCATTTTCACAACTAAAGTTGGTTTATTTTTTCTTATTTTACTCCACCGCACAAAGTAGAAGTACTTAAGTCTCTTCTGAAGCCTATTGGGAAGTTGGCGAGAGTCAGCCTCTTTTGGAGTCTGGCTTCTCTTCCCCCCTCCGTGGCTTCGATGGACGTATGTGATAATGTGCGAACTGTGTCAAACAAATACGTAAGCGGTTGTTGAAAGATGGCGGGGAAGGCAGAAAAAACAGGGGGGGGGGGGGACCACCATACCGCGATGTCTGACTGTGGTACACCGACCAAGTGAAAAGACGAATAAACGAATTAAAAAGAGAAGATTCGTGCCAAGTCGCAGTCATCACAGAATACGTTAACCACCATGAGGCAACGGTGTCTGATAACATGGATGATGTGTCAGAGTGACAGTCAGCAGTACATGGTTAAACCAACCATGTGCTTAAGCAGCTGCAGGATTATCATATAACCAGTATATCATAGCTGAGTGACAGACTGTCGCGCGTAGCGTAACTGGAAATGTATATGATATGGTGATATGTATTACTGTGATACTGGACATATTATATCAGGACAATGCCTTGTGTGTTGTGTACTATTTGACTGTGATATAAGTTTATTAACTTTTTTCAGTACCACAACAAACAGTAAGCTTGCTGGCGTCATATACATGTGGTCAACTGTTAAGGACGTTTTTTTTATATTCGACGTAATTTTCTCCTCTCCTGAACATTTAATAGACTAGAAAAGGCAATGGTTAAATTGCAGTGTCCTTCGATTGTCCAAGGGAGTTTTTAGCAAAAAATATGTACAAATCTTACTACAACACAGACATGTCGTGGTCCACCCTCAAGACCGTCATCTCAAGCTCGAAAGACCACTTGTTGCACACACAATATTTGATGACATTGGCGGAGAAAAACAGGTTGAAGTTACAGTACTTAGAAACTGCAAGACCGATTATTTCCTAATGAGTGAAAGCAGTTTGAAAGTACGAGGAGAAGTTCACCGACAATATTCACATCAAGAATAAGTGGAAATATGGTGTCTCTTATACAATATTCCCGCTCACTCCTCCTATCCTGCAGATAAAACTGGACTGATGACTGAAAACATTAATGAATGATTCGAACGAAGTCCCTTGATTGAAAATTGAAGGAATATCAAAGTATCCATTTTAACCGGCGGTCATTGCGAACCATTGGCTGAGTATGGGTTGAAGTTACTAACAGTGCTTACATATATCCTATATCCTTCCCTGACACATGCCTGTTTCCATCGGACCCTATAACAAAGTCAAAGCCGATCATTATAACTGACAAGAACTCTGCTCTTAACTCAAGTACTACGCGATGTTGATAAGTGAGCGTGATTTTTTGGAATGTATAACACGAAGTGCAGCTCGTGAAGACACGAAAACCATTTAGTATTCTTCACACAAGTTCATATAAAAGTTCCTTTGCGATGCCAACTGTTGTTTGTCAAAGGATTGCTGCCAGGTGGAAAGTGAAATCCACATTACTTGGGTGCTGAACTGCCGAAAAGTCCCTACTTTACACACAACCATAACTGAGATGTCTGGATCAACCTAGGAATGCACAATACAAAGGTATACACAAACATGGGAATTCCGAGCCAGCAACTGTCTAAAGTTCTTTATTGACGACATCGTCTATGAAAGACGAAAATGGTGACATTTCCAGGAGAAATAGCTTACAAGCTAACACCTATAAATGCTCACTAAGTACAAAAAATAGCAATCCAATGTACATATTCCAACTTCTCCCACCTCAGTGACGAAGAAATAGGTCATTTCGATTGGCTCAGAAAAAGTAGGAATTAGTTTAAGACTGAAAGTAAGCTGAATAAGAAAATAGAACGGTGATTCTCAATTGAAGATGTGAATGAAACCACGTGACAAAAATTCGTTGGCTGTCGAAAGTGTCGACGAAAGTGATAGACCTCTTAAATGTCGTCGAAAGTGATTAGGACCTCTTTGACAGCGAGAAAGAATACCCCAAAGTCAATGCCTGTAAGTTTTAATAACTTATTATTATTGTATGTATATAATACAATGTAATGTGTTTATATATTGTTGTTTCAGTCGAAGTGGAAAAAACGAGCTCTTCAATTGCAAAGTGGCCCGTATGCAAAACGACGTCAAAGTGGAGCAGTTCACATAGATTTGGAACCACACCGTACTTCAACCCTTCAACCCCTGAGCCACCAAGTGGTCCCAGTGGACAAAAAGCCATTTACACACCAACCAGCTGTAAATGATATAGAACTACAATGCAGCCAGTATTCTTTGATTATAACAACATCTGTGAAAAATGAACCTGATGAAAAAGAGCGGATGCTTACACACGCAGAGAATTAGAGACTTTCAAACCAAAGAAGCATTAACCGAAGCTCTTCCGAATTTTCTGTAAATCATTCGGTTAATATTTCTTGTCCTCTGTGAGACGCATGTATAGAGACAAATAAACAATGCAATTTATATAATATACAGTCTATTTTATTTGTCTTGCATGATAGTGCACTACACTTTAAAAAGAAGACATTCTGCAGTTGTTTATTAAATACCCAATTGATCTTTTATACTGGCTCCCAACGCATTTTTAAAACTGAATTTCCTTTTTTTCGTGTTTAGCTTTTACACCTTCAAAGGATAAGCGACGGTAGCAAGCCTCCAACTTGATTTATCTTTTTACGTAGTCTTGATTTCAGTCGTTTATTAATTCTTCTTTTTATAATTCATGGAGAGTGTGTTTATAAGCCCTCCAACTTGATTTCTCTTTTTACGTGGTCTTGATTTCTTCTTTGAATTGACTCCCACATGTCTGCCACGACTAGCTCTTTTTCATAATTCACGTCTTGACTGTTGACAAAAGCGAGTAGATCTGATGAGAGGAAGCAGGCGGGCTTTCTTTATGAACAATTATTGTGCATACAGGTCTTTATGACTTACCGGTCTTCTCAAATACTCTATAATATGTTTGCGAACCATGATGAATGGTTGGACTGGTCATTGGTTCATTAATCTGTTTAATTCTCGTCGACCTCTTCGGTCTGCGAGGACCTTTTCTGCCGCGTTTAATTCTCCTCATAATCTACGTCTATACTGCTAATAAAACCAGTCACCAATTGAGTTAATTCAGGATTTTTCTCAAGAGTTTTTCCTTATGGTCTTGAGATAAAATAGCCTGTACGATATTGGTGGTGATGTGAATACAATGGAAACGGAGCGAGAAGAAAGTACAAAAAAAGAAGAAGAAAGGACGTCCCACTCACTACCTATATCAATTCATTGCTTCAAGTATTGGAGAAACTGAAACGGTATGGTGCTTCTCTACCTATTGTAAGTTACAATAGTGCACAATTTGACTTGGGCTGCTTTGGCTCGTCATGGCCAAATATATTTGGCTTCATGAAGAAGAAGGTAAGCGCAGATGACAGGAAGTCAATGACCGCGTGAATGTCACCATTAATTACAATGAAGGCGGTGAACAGGTGGCCAAAAAGGATAAGGCAATGCTAACCTACCGTTGCGTACGTGACAAGGTAGACTTTACACCAAATATTATTGGGAAGAGTAAAGTATACAAACAAAACTGTCACAGGAAGTGGCCTCAAGTTCTTGGATTTGATGAATTATGTTCCTGCCAAAACCAGTTTGGATAAACTGGTCAAATCATATGGACTGACAGAACAAAAGGTTTTCTTCTTCCCTACTCTACGTTATCCAGAGATGATTTTCACTCCATTACAATGAAATTGGATTGGAAGACATATAACTATTTTGTAGACGATCTTCGCACACCTCCATACCGCCCTCAGGGACATCTATTAGAAAGAGACTGGAGTGATTATTCGTCAGAAAATATTCAAACATGTACATCAACCTGTGATATATAAGATGGCCAAGGATATTGCATTGACGAAAGATACTCCTACCAGAGCTGACTTCGAAAAAGAAAAAAACAAATGGCTTGATATATTGGGCTACAATAGTGTGTGTATTCAAATAAGCACCACGCGTGATACTGAAGATGTTCTGATGCTCCAAGCTTCCTACCTCACCAGCCAAGAATCACTTAAACATG
>JAXDRA010000319.1:0-22960 GCA_034190875.2 Urechis unicinctus | reverse complement strand
TTACCTGTCTTCTCTCTCACACCATCACGCTACCTTGCTTCCTTCTCGCACCATCACAGTAACCTGGCTCCATTTTCGCACCAGCACGCTAGCCTGACTCCCTTCTCACACCATCACACTAACCTGTCTTCTCTCTCACACTATTACGCTAACCTGGGTTTTCTGTCAAACCACCAACTATGCTTGCCGCTTACATGATCATGCTAACCTGACTTAATGCCAACCACCACCCTGGCTTGCCGCTAACACCATCACGCTAACATGGCGCCGTTCCTTGTGCTATTGAACTTGGATGTTCATTTAAAACCCAGCTAAGGGTGAAATGTTTATAACTGATTCGAGAAAGCCAGTAAATACCACTAACCATCAGTTTAGATATCTTGTCTTACCGAGGTCACATGATCGATCAAAAGACGCAGTAGACTTACGAATCTCTAGCCCGGACCAATTGCAGCGTTTGAGACTCATGGCGCCTCTTTACAATCAGTTATCGTCTTGTCGTATTGCTGATCTGTAACGTGTTATTTTTTTGCACGGTTGAAAAAGTTGTCTTGTTTTGAAAATATCAATCAGTTCGTGCTTTCCACAATCATTTAAGAAAGCGAATGCGCATTATAATTTGGTAATATACACATTTCCGTTTGAAAATGCAATTTGAAGAATGCTGCATGTGAAATAACAATTCAGGTCCTAGTCAGGGAGTTGAGAACAATATGTTCCGATAGCTCTCGCGAAACCACAACGGAGTTTCGTTAGTGGTCGGATAAAAAGAATGGATTGCTAATATATTATTCAGCAGTAGCAATTGCCCACCTGATCTTCATGAATGAAATATTGATTGTTTCCTTTCATCTTACTTTGTACATGCTGCTCGCGGTCAATTTGGTAGCTTTCCAATAAATATGTGGTTTTGGATCTAGGTAAAGATGTCATGTACAGTCTTGTCTCAACGAAGTCCATTCATCTTGTTTTAAGTGACATATACTTGTGATGAATCGATGGGCTGGCTGTAGGGCGATTGGTATTTAAATGGGATAGTAGAGCAAATGCAAACAGCTTTTGCGGAAATACAATTCGATATGTATTGTGTATGTGGTCCCCTATACACGCTGTTGTGGCTGACAGTTGGCAGCCAAACAATAGCCGGTATTCGTAATATACAACAGTAAAAGGTTCACAACAAAAACGTAAAGTCGTTTATTTAACTAAGGCTGCCCTGTGTGACACTGCTGTGTGTAATGATGCCATGTATTTGCATGCACACCAAAGTTATGATCGGTTACTGTGCTACAGAGAAGCGATTAGCTAAGTCAGTAACGTTGTTTGGTTTTCTCTACTTTTTAACACCGCTACGGAATTATCAAGGCTTATAATGTGAGTTAAGCTATATAAGTACATAAAAGCTGAAACCAACAGCGCAAGCGCCCGAAATTATAGCTAGCTCTGTTCACGTGGATGATGCCATGTGATTTATAATATGTCACCAACAGAAATGTAAAACGGCTTATTTTCTAACCAAACTTTTGATTGCTTAATTGGTGCAAGGTAAAGACCCATAAACTACTGGAAAGTAAAAAAACTCATTACTACTGCAAGGTTATTATCGCTATACAATTGCCAGTTAAAGGCTGCTATATAACTGCAAGGTTAATACCACCATTACACCCGGCCATCCCAATATTGATTCTTATTCACCTGATCTTATTGAATTAAAGGCATATTTACCACGCAAATTCTTTATGAGGACAATATGCTTGACACATGTGGTGTAAAAACTATCGGATCCTAAAGGCAAATGTGTTATGCTAATACTTTTTAACGTGTACGGTTCACACTGCTGTTATTATACTCGGAGACATATATCAGATAATGCCAACCTGCAAGGGATCTTCGAACTAAAGATAAGTATCTGCTTCATTCGCAAAATCTCCAAATATGTCTATATACGGTGACAGGGCGTTTAGTAAAGCCGCACCAAGTTTGTGGAACGCACTTCCTATCATTGCTCGTCGGTCGAATACACTTGATATATTTAAATCAAAACTCACGACATTCCTTTTTATTCAGTGTTATGCTATATATATATATATATATATATATATATATATATATATATATATATATATATATATATATATATATATATATATATATATATATATATATATATATATATATATATATATATATATATATATATATATATATAGCATAACATATGTATATATATATATATCTATATGTACTTTTCAAAGCCAATGACAACTCATTCTACCATTTGCAACCATGTGTTTAGCCTTTCGGTAATAACACCCAAAAAGCCATGGTAGTATAAAATACGTTAGTACCAACATATCTAAATTATGCTTAAAACGAATTAGTTCGGTTTCTAATGATAATGTTCTGCATACAATGATGCATCAATGAGTATTTTATTAGCAAATACATATCGCTCCCAGAAATATTGGTGTACGAAATAGTTTATAACCTCTGACAGCTAAAAACAACATGGTCCGCCTCCTGGCTACTGCAGAATTGCGAGTATGCATATATCAATAAATTGTTTTAGGTTGAATTCAGTGGGTGTTCTAGCCAGCACATGTACGCCACCGACTCTATCAGGTCCCGTGGCTTAACTATGTCACAAACTGCAATATATGTCGGCATATGCAATTACCCGATAATTGTTATAAAGCTGAACTGCATAGGCCATCTCAACAAGTAATTCAATGGGGCCCCATAAGTAATTTCCGCGTGTCAATGCGTGTCTATTTAATAACTATCCCGTGAGGTGTTCTGTCGCTTTCTGATTTGAAGGAGACACAATTCCGGTAATGTTACATCAGTATTGACCAAACGCTGTAGCCTTGTGATATGATCGTGTATATGATGCGTTGATGTACCATATTTGGCATTAGGAAACGATTAAACGATAACGGATTATAAACGCAAAATGAATGATTGTAAAGTTGGCAATTATGAAAGTATGTCGTAGACCAATTTTAGCACTTTTCGTATGATCAAAATACCACTCACAGCGATCGAAATCATGAGATAAATAATAACAAGGTGGGTATGCTGTTATTACTGTAAAAGGGTAATTATTCATTAATAACAGAAATTCACATGGAGTGGTGACAGAAATGCCGTTCGAGGTTTTCTCCGGTCCAAGGTCGGAAGTTCGTCCGTTGCCTATATGCAAACAATGATTGCTTGGATAGACGTCCCATTTATTCATGGTTTATAACGCCATTCGATGGTTTCGTAAAAACTGGTCTCCCAGATAAATGTCATTATAGAATTGTTGCTCGAGGAGTTAATTTAATTTCTCATTTATAGATGATTTCACCATTTTACAGACGGTCAAATGTGGCCTTAGTCCCACCTGAAATTTATTTTGTACGGACTAAAAGCCGATACACAATCGCACTTGGTCATGAGTGTAGAAGGGTTCAGCGTTGCCGTAGCTTTCAACAAGAAGTGCGAATTACAAATTATACATAGGGAAGTATTCCGCAATATAGATTGATAAAGTATCGCCATAACAATCATTGCCTACCAGTATTTGTGCGTACCACACACGAGGAAAAATGAGGACATACCATGACGTGTTATCTTAATGTGAGTCATAATCCAAAATATGGCACACAACATTTTACAAAATATCACTAAGACGCAATCAAAGCGCCTATCATTCTTGGCGGATGCATGCTTAAAATCCTGATAACAAGATCTTCATAAACTGTGTTCGATGGTGCTGCCGCTGAAAAAGGCCATGGAATACCAGTGTGAGCACCAATTGACCTATTGCGAAATTAACGTGACGCATAAAGAAAATATGTACTCCAGCGGGTAATTCAGTAGCCCTTCAGGGGGAATCAATGGTGAACAATGTTTTCATTGTGCAACCTACATATATTACTGGCGCTGTAGCCACTATGAGCAACAAGCCACCTTTTGTGTCTATTGCTTTTTTATGCATGTCCACTTTGATATATTTCAATGGCGGATATTGGAACGGCACTTTTAGGGAATGAATGCTGCGCAATGGTTTCACTGCGTAGCATTGCAAGGCATCAAATAGCAATAGCTGTCGCCCATAAGTCAAAATTTAGGACCAGCTGTGTTACTATCACTAGCTTGATTCTCTTGCATACAGCAGCATGTTGTCTGGTTGATGCTCCATGCGCACAGACATTCATGGTCATTCATAGGAAAGGAACCGCTTCTCTTGAAATAATTGAATCAGGCAGTTGGTACCAGTAGTTTTGGGTTTCGATATGCACTCTAATTGTTGACAGGACTAGAGTTTATATGTGTAATTTATATTATTAAATGAGTATGACGATTTTTGTTCAAAGCAAATTAATTGTCATTAGCCACAATCATTCTAACTAATTTCATTTGACACACATATTCTTTATAGTAACATTTAGCTTTTTGGTAACAAATCATAATAATTCCATTAATTTATGCGCAATGATGATGTATGTACCATTTCTAGATTCTATCTTAAATATAAATGTTTATAATGTAATTATGTATGATATTATCACAGCGAATATAAAAACCAAACCCCCAAATGATGCAGTCGATGTGATTGGAGAATGAATACAACACAACCATTTTTCGCACCACCACCAGAGATTTATGTTGGTCCTCGACGCGGAACGATTGATTGCTAAGAGATTTATCAGTACGTGGCTCACATGACGTATTCATACATAAATATATATGATATCACTTCATCTTACCGTAATGATTCAAATTAATCGCTTTCTGATGCTTAGATGGTCTTTGTATTAATGTGGAGATGTCATTTATAGTCAATTCCCAATGCAGACCAACCATTATGTCTGTAGTGACATGTGTTAAGTCATTTAGCAGCACAAGCTTGTAGAAGGCACAAGGTATAAAACACTGCTCGGCTAACAGCGGGCACACGATTTGGCGGTGCAAAGAACCCTCAACGCGTTGGCTGACAAGGGCGCTAAACCGTAGAAGCAAGCTGTTGATTCAGCTAATTCAATTTGACTTGGCTATTATTATGTATCGATTGCAGATCATCGAACAACGCAAATGGTAAACGCTAGATGTTTTGCTTTATTTGGGCTCACTCAGCAACAACTCATAGAGATACGCTGTTACATCCTTCAGATGACTTACACATTAGGGCTGATCGTCGATGTATGCTTGTGCGACTCTTCTAATGTGCTGGTGATTCAGATTACACTCCGTGGCAGCATGTTGTAGACCTGTATCATTCAAAGTCAATGGCAATCACGTATTACGACTCAAGCCATCATTTCCAACAATCGATATTTAGCCTTATGGCACCTACATAAAAAAGGCACGATTCTATAAGATACATTGTTACCATCATATCTACATCATACATTAAAATGCCCCGTAAATGTTTCGATCTATTGCTTACCGGACCGCACTGATATGGCTGACAGCTTCAAAATATGCCACATGGACAAGGGTAAAGATAATTTTGTCCTTAAAATGATGTATCAATGTTTTTTTTATAACGCCATTCACAAATAAATATTGCACGGTTCAAAGCGACATGGCTGTCCTTTTTGGAGCAGAGAATAGAGCATGCAAGTTATACAGTCAGAACATGTACCCCACCCACACTGTCATGTGCCCCTATGCAAACATTCATACATATATACATACATACATTCATACTTACATACGTACATACATACTTACATACATACAAACACACATACATACATACATACATACATACATACATACATACATACATACATACATACATACATACATACATACATACATACATACATACATACATACATACATACATACATACATACATACATACATACATACATACATACATACATACATACATACATACATACACGTACGTACATACGTACATACATACATACATACATACATACATACATACATACATATACATACATACATACATACATACATACATACATACATACATACATACATACATACATACATACATACATACATACATACACATACACATACATACATACATACATACATACATGCATGCATACATACATATAAAAATGCATATCAATGATCAATATTTGCTTTCATCCAATCACACTACCTCACCATTTCATTCACAGGGCACTAAAGTATTGTAAACTTTTGAATGTCGTGCAGAAAAATGTATCAAACGTCGGAAAATAACTGTTAGTCAGGGCATCATTAACATGATTGATAACCAAACGGTGATTCAATTAACTGAATTTATCTTGGCAGTACTTTTCATTACACTGTCAATCAAATTGTTTAACCGTGCACGTATACCATGGCATGAGTATACCTGGACATCACCACCAGTGCAGAAAGTGTTTTGCGGGCAAAGGACAATAACTCGTCCGTGGCTGATTTTCAAGCAGTAAATGCCAGGCCAGACTTCCGATTTTGTCATAGTTTATAACGCAATTCCTTGGTATCTTATACATTGGTCACTTAGGAAAATGTCATTACAGAATTGTTGCTCGGGCCGTTAACCTTATTGCTCATTCATAGATGATTTCACAAATTCACAGACGACCGGATCTGCCCTTGGTTGCACCTGTAATTTATCTTGTACAGACTTGCTTCGTGACAACCAATAAACAACCACATAATCGCCAACACGCGCTCAGTAGTATGCGTGGTCATGAAGATAGGACTGAGCGTTATAAACACTGCCGTAACTTTCACATGACAATGTATGCATGGGGAAGTATTCCCCAATAGAGATGAATTGTGTCTCGTCATTACAATTATTGCCTGCCAGTTTGTGTGCATACCACGCATGAACAATAGTGGGTACATACCATGACGTGTTATCATTATGTGAGCCATAACCTAAAATATCGCACACAATTTCTCATTACTTTTACATAAAGGCAAAGGGGGCCGACTTGAAATATCTCAGCATTATCACATTGCAATCACTTTTTTCATAACAACCGGTTTATATGATACTTAATAAACAATGTTTTAATGTCTTCCATAAGCTTTATCATAATACACTCAAACAAGCCGTTCACTGAAAGCATATTTGCGGTCTTACGCTGATTGCTTGCTACTTGAAAGTCGCATTGTATCAATCATATCCTAAGACTTTTAAGGATAATCGACTATTATGCATGGTGATGCACGCACGTCATGCAGATTATGCCCGGGGTTCAGGGAGTTCAATCCTTTGAGAAACATCGATTAATTAGATCCTTAAACCGACACATTTTTCACTATTTCGCCGAGACATCTACATGGTACAATTAATCACTAAGACGCAGTAAAAGCGTCTACCATTCATGACGGGTGCCTGTTAAACATCCTGATACGAAAATCCTCATAAATAGTGTTCGATGGAAAGTAATGACTGCTGCCGCTAGAGACGCTACGGATTACGCGTAGGAGCACCCATACAGAACATTAAAACTATACCCCGTAATGAAGTAGCCCTTTGTGGAAACAAATGCCAAACCATGTTTTCATGGTGCAACATACATGCATTCATTGCGCTTAAGTCGCTTGAATCACCAATTACCCAATTCTTGGAATGCTGCATGTTCATGTTGATATCTTACTATGGCGAACATTGAAATGGCACTTTGTGGGAATGAATGCAAGGAACCAAATAGCAATAGCTCTCGCTCGTTAAGTCATTTAGATAAGATGTATTCACCCTCACGACGTGATATTCTATCGATACATCTATATGTTACATGCACATTAACAGATGGCGCCAGCAGGCGATCTCAAGAGCATCACCCAGCTCATGGTGTTGGCAACAACTATTAGTGTACAAATTGTAATGCCTTGTGATTTCATGATTAATTCGGCAATTGTTTTTAATTGCTGGCATTGGGCAACCTAGGAAGACTTGATATAAAGCATCCGCCATCACTACAGATGCAATGAACCCTGTACAATTACATGACGTTTCTTTAATAATCTTATAGGTTTATTCAACTGCCTGCACTTTCAAACCCACAATACTTTAAACAGTATGCATCCACCTAACAACCATCTGGTTTTGGCTCCTTTTGCAGCGCATGCTATAGTTAGTTGGCTCTATCCATCCTCACATTTACTGCCCTTTGCCCCTTCAGTCATCGTCGTGATGTGCAACGTTACTTCTGCCGTTTGCTCCTGCTAAATAACTCGCGGTTAATGCTTGTGTTACAAAAGCTACATTTAGTGCCAGACTATAAATGGCAGCATTGTGTCCATCTAAATTCTTATAACCATTGGGAGAGTGCCATCAAATATGCTGTCAGCAAGATGAAACAGTATAAACCTAAAATCTCCACCAGAGCTATAAGCAATGGACGATCAACATTCGTCCCCAAATGTTGCAAACGGTAGATGGAAGTCAACAGAATGTTGATATGTCGTTATAATGCTCATTATAATTTAGCATCAAATTAGATCTATATGAGTTACATTACAGTAATTAATCGCATTTTTATCTCTTATTTGTATAAATGCATTTGGACGATTGCACAAACAGAAGCAAGCAAACTATACCTTCATGCATGAAGTAATGCTAAGTGCAATGATTTTGTCCATATAAAGGTATAAACCTATCGCAATAAATGAAATATTTATTTGCGCGTAATTGTATGACTTATGAGGGTGGCATATTATACCGGACCAGTGTGATGGTCTTTTTCATAAATAAATGTTTGGCTGACTGATGTTATTTAACTTTATAAAATGTGTGTTATGTTGACCCTTGTCAATGCGACTGATTTTCAAAGATGACAATGACATAACAACAGTCAGCACAATACCAAAATATTTCCATTAGTCCATACTTGTTCCAAGGTGCGAATAGAATGTATTAATTACACTTCCCATGCCAACGTATGATGCACATTGCCACACAATGCATACCATTTCGGCGCTTTATCATTCATGCATTATTGCTCAGTTGCAATGCTTTTTCGCTGAATCGATCTGTGTCTACCAGGCGTCTATGGCGAGCATCAGGCACTGCTGTAATAATCACCTACTTTCACTATCACATCTCTATATTATTTGTCTTGTTCAACAACAATGCAATGTCATATATGTTATTCAAATAGGACACGTAATTAACAACTGTAAACATTCACAACAATAAAAGTGCGTATTTAAAATTCCGCTAAAGCGTGTGCATGATATATGATGAGAATCCTTTCCACTGTTACCTCTGTGAAGACCATCATGGGACGTTGCAATTCTATGCTACTTGGAGATGTAAGTTATTGCACGGCTGAAGAAGTGATATATGTAGGTTAAGTATAAACGAGAATGTCAATGGTTTGATATCAAAGATATTCATTTTAATGCTTGCAGATTGCCATGTTCCACAACATCGCCAAGGGAGATAGAGTAAGGTGGTGCAGACTTTAAGGGTCGGATAGCAAGTTCGTTTAAGATGCCATATGGTTCCAGGCCTGTATCCAACCGTCGGAATTTTAGATTTGCTATTCGGCCCTAATTGTGACATACAAACATACATATCACGGATCAATATTTATTATTCCAATCATACTTCGTTACAGCGCATTGAAGCATTGTAAATGTTGAAATATCGAACAGAAAAATGTATTGAACCTCGGGAAATAACTGTTAGTCAGGGCATCTTTTAACATGATTAAAAACCAACCAATGGTTCAATTTTGCAATTCTTTTTATTACGGCCGTCAATCAAATCGTTTGGTCGAGCTATTACAACACTATGACCATGGCATGAGTACACCTGAATATCACCACCAGTGCAGGGATGTTTTTTTTCCGGCCGGAGGTCGGGAACTGGCCGGTTATCAAACAGTGATTGCTGAGCCAGACAGACTTCCAATTATCCATGGTTTATAACGCAATTGTTTGCGAATTCGTATAATTTGGTCACTTAGATAAATGTCATTACAGAATTGTTGTTCGGTCCGTTAATCTCATTACTCAATTATAGTTGCTTTCACAGTTTCACAGAGGACCGGATGTGGCCTTGATCTCACATGTAATTGATCTTGTACCGACTTGCTCCCTAACAGCCCATATACATCAGCATGGTTGAAAACGAACTCGAATGCGCTCTTAGTCGTAATTAAAATGGTTGCCTGCCAGTTGTTGTGCATACCACGAAAGAAAGATGGGACATATCATGACGTGTTATCATAATGTGAGCCATCATCAAAAATATCGCACACAATCGGTTCTCGATCTGCCATTTCCTATCTTTACTTATCAAGCATTTCTATTTCTAAAAAATAAATGAGGCTGACATGACAACGCAGCATTAAAATAGTGCAATAAATACCTGATCAACAATGATATAAGGTCTGCAATAAGCTTATCATTATCCCTTTATAACTAGCCGTTCTATAAAAACACATGTGTGGTCTTAAATTGATTGCGTGCTACCAAAAAGCTTCATTCCATTTGCTGTGCCCCCCCCCATGTCCTTATCTCTATTCCCATTTAGATTACCATGACATTTTATGACCAGTTGGGAGAACTTCCTGAAATCACATTGTCTTTATCACGCTCACACCAGTGCAAGGCATCATTGATAATGAACGGTTTGAAAGCACTGAATGCTTTAATAGTTGCTACACATATATTGCCTTGTGAATCATTACGTGATTTACGTGGTCGTAGGGTAACTATTCTTACATGCAGATTGTTAGGTTTCATTAACTAATATGAGTTTCCGTCAAGTCCAGGTGTCATTCCATTAACCAAGTTGCATTATCTTAATCATAACTTCAGACATTTAAGTGTCAACAATTTTTCGGCATGGTGATGCGCGCACGTCATGCAGATTACGCTCCGGTATCCGAGTGTTCAATTCCTTGAGAAACATCGATTATCCAGATCCTAAAACCGTTTTTCCCGTTTTCACACAGGCATAATAATAGTATAATCTCTATGACCAATCAACGCACCTATCATTCATGACGGTGTATGTTTACAAATAGTGCAATGCAGATCATCGTGAGTAGTGTTTGATAGAAAATAATGGCTTTTGCAGCTAGAAACTATATTGTACGCGTGTGAGCACCCATTAAAACCAATGCGAGAACATGCTGTACAATGATTTCACTTTGCAACATACATGTATACCTGGAGCTGTTGCCACTTGAAGCTCAAAGCAACCTACTGGTGATTTATTTTATGCTGCATGTCCATATTAATATCTTACAATGGCGGATATTGGATTGACACTTTGCGGGAATGAATGCTGCATAATGTTTGCATTGCACAACATGCAATCAATCAGCAATAACTACAGCCTATGTAGCCACGATAAATTTCTCCAGTCGTAGTAAATATTCACCCTTACGACGTGATATTCTATCAATTCATGTAAATGTTTCATGCACGTTAACAGGTGGCGCCAGTAGCCGACCTCAAGCGGATAGCACAGCCCATTATATTGGCAATAAATTGTCAGCTAAACAATGGTCACGCTTTGTGCAAAACTCGGCGATTGTGTTTACATGTTCGCATTATGATACATCGGGAAACTTTATGTATCAAGCACATCAGTGTAAACGCATTGGTATAATACACTTGTTACCAATATCCTGCTCATTTATATTAGGTTACTTACAAGTACTAATGTTTTGAGCTGATGCAGCATACTACACATTCCAAACAACATAATAAAAAAACATGCATGATATCATTGGGGATTTGAGTATTCTCCTTGGCGAAATGTGTAACCGCATCGATATTTAACACCTGCCACCAATGCCAACGTTATTGGCGTTGATTGCTAATTTTCAGGGCTGATGCAACAAAATGCCCTTTCTAACACATAATAATAGCAATAGCATACATTGAAATACCAACATTTGCTGTTTTTGCTCCCCACCCCCTGGCACTCCATGCAACATGTATCCGTCATCACTTTGTATGCCCGTTTTCACTCCAGGCACGGTATGGCCCAACATAACTACTACCGGTTTGTCTTGTTAAATGACTCGTGATTGATACATGTTATAAAGAAGGCTATATATGGAATGTACGGTGCCAAGACTATAAATGTTCGCATAGCGACAATTCTAACATTTAGGAGAATTCTATAAAATATGTGTTAATATGATGAAAGAGCTGCAAACAATGATTGGTTAGCGGGCGTCCCATTAATTTACGACCGAATACTATATTCTTTGTTCGAGTTAACTGTTATAACCCATATTTGTTGTAACAAGTGCGGTGGATGCTAATCACCAAAATGAGTGATCTGTTGTTATAAATATAACAGCAACTACCATGCATTATGCGTAATAGCGCTAAGTTACATGAAAAACGATGGACATACATTGCAGGAATAAATCGCATAGATGAACCTCATGCATCCACTTATACATTGTTATTTTATGTGTGTGTGTGTGTGTGTGTGTGTGTGTGTGTGTGTGTGTGTGTGTGTGTGTGTGTGTGTGTGTGTGTGTGTGTGTGTGTGTGTGTGTGTGTGTGTGTGTGTGTGTGTGTGTGTGTGTGTGTGTGTGTGTGTGTGTGGCATGGCATATATTGGGTGTGTTGATTTCATTGGTTGTGCCCATGCTATTGCAGCACACCGTTAGCCTGGCTTCCCTCTCACGCCATCACATTGACCTGGCTGGCCTCTCACCTCACTATGCTAGACTAAATCACAGCATATGAAGTGTGCCCCAGATATTAATGATATTGACAGAGAGACTGGTTATTGTGAGTAAACGCTTGCTATTCCAATCTGTCCCAGTAAAACATATCTGCACTCATAGGTCCTAGTGCTCTATATCATAAATTGTTGTGTCAAATGGTAAACGGGGTTAAGTGACTGACTCAAATAGGTACCCGAGCGACAACCGATGCATTAATCAATTACGCTAGTCTTATTGAATGGTAAAGTATGTAACAACTGACAACGCTCAACTAAGATTAGTCGCAGTGCTCCATATTTAATGCATGAATCAAATGACGACAAAGCGGTTGCATGATATATGATATGACAACTTTCTACCCAAACCTGGGAAACAACACCCATATAAGCACGCGTTGGATAGCAAAAGGCGACAGCATATTACGAATGACGACAAAGCGTGGGCATGATATATAATAATCATCCTCTCTACTCAAACCTGGGTACCAACTTCCTTATTAGCAAGCGCTGGCTAGTTAGAGGCGACAAGCAAGTCGCTGATAATTGCAGGATATAAAAAGTAATTGATTAGTATCGCCATACAAATATGCTTTAACCCTGATATGGATCACACTTTCGTTGGGAAAACATGATAGAGTGATGGACGATTGGATTGTGCCAAGCACTTCATGCATTTTGTATGACAATGGCCGCCTTTTTTACCTTCATAATAGAAACAGCACCAATCGTGCTTTGAAGTTCCATTTACAACAGGGTTGCGAAAACCTATACTCGCCATGGACCTCTTGTTCTCTTGTTGCAGCAATCTTCGCATGCATTGACGCCTCTCATCGTCCAGACCACCGACTTGCACGGCCTGCATCGGCCTCCCTTTAATATATCTCACTAAGATGGATGCACGACTCGCTTGACAGTAGTAAGATAACTTGACATTGAACTTATTTATTGTTGAACATATCCACATAACGATATGACATTGCAAAGGCACATAGCATCACGCAAGGCGGTTGACTTTGCATTAGACTTTAGTCAATCAAGGTGCGGCTAGATTCAGGATTGCCATAAGGCATCTACTGAGCGTCATTTCCATCCACGTCAAGTTCGGAAAAAAATGATCTTGACTAGTATGTCACTGTCATTGGTTTGATATTTTACATGTTTTTGCGTATGGTAGCGTGTTGTTTGATTTGTATTCCAGTCGCACGGAATTCATGGTTATTTGATACGCAAAGAGATTCCATCTCTTCCAAGAACAAGATCAGGCAGTAGTGTCAGAATGCGCCCTTATCTCTGACAGGACTCGAATTGAACATGTGCGAAACCACGATTTGCTCATAGCAAACTTCGCATCATCAGCCACAATCGTTTTAATTAATTCCATTGCGCACATAAATCTTAACAATATTAATGTCAACATGGGCACAATCATGACTAGACACGTGTAGTTGATTCATATATTCTCTGGCTATTTATACAATCCATCAATTTCGGCAACCTATTCCGCATTTATATAGCACTCCCGTACAAATCGCGAAAAAATGAATATCTGTTCAAGAGGGTGATTTTGCGTTGCTGCATTTCGACGTATATTTACAGTTCTGCTTATGACTTATCTATTTTTCTTTCCGCCTGTGAATTTGTTTACGGCATATATGAAGACCATCATGAAAAACTGCAATTCACCGTAACTTATGGGAGTAGAGTCCAGTACGTACATTGCATACATATAGAAGAAGCCGGTGACCTACACGCATTTGGCATTGACTAAAATGTGTAATCATTAGCACTATTATTCATATACTGGCGGATTTTAAACATATCGTTACCGTGCTGGTTTTTTCTCTTCTATAGGCTTTCACTTAAATCATATTAATGAAATGAAAACAGGTAGCACACTGGCAACGTGCAGAGCCTAACTGAATATGACACGATATGTCATCATAATATATCTTGCACGTAAACTAATGAACGGAAAAGTACACAAAGCATTGACGCACTGCGAAAACACATAGTACAGAAGCTAACTCAAATCATGAATCGCCAATTTGTAACATGCCAAGCGCGAAAGTCATATGCTTTCGATGGCCATGCATTCCTGCACTACAGAACGTGTGTTGTCAATCAAACCACATCAAGAACGGCACAACTGACACTTATGTCATTGGAAAGAAATCGCTCTACCCTCTGTAGAGTTTTAATTTTAGTATGCTACGGATGTACATTTCTGTGTTATTGATTCTTGATGTCTTTAAATATGTCACAAACTTTATCATATGACCGCATATGTAATGACCGGCCAATTATTATATGGCTAAAATGCAAACAAACCTGCCGACAGGCAGACATGCATTATTACACATGTGCATGCAAACATACATTCATGCATACGTACCGACATGCATGCTTACATACAAGTTAAACGTACATATATGAATACATACATACACATTTACATGCACACATACATACGTACATGCACAAATACATGCATACATGCACACAAACATAAATACATACATACATACACATATCAAACCGTTTGACCGAGTACAGCCAGCACATAGAAATGGCACAAATCAAATGAGCACATCTGTACCTTACCATCAATACAGATGCAAACATTGATTGCTGTGCAAGACGTCCCATTTATTCGTGGTTTATAACGCAATTATGTGGTTTCTAATAAATTGGTCACTTAGATAAATGTCATATCAGAATTGTTGCACGAGCCGTTAATCTTATTTCTCATTCATAGATGATTTTACAATTTTGAAGAAGGCCAGATGTGGGCTTGGGCCCACCTGCAATTGATCCTGTACAGACTAGCTCCCTGACAGCCGATACACAACCGCATGGTTGTAAACGCGCTGTTAGTCTTGACGTGTTGTCTTGACGAAAGAAGGACTAAGCGAAGGAAGAAATCATTGCCTGCCATTGTTATGCACATACCACGCATTTTGACTTAATGCGAACTTGCTTAGATTACATTGTCTCGCACCAACACGCTAATCGGGCTCCCGTTTCACACTACCATGCAAACAAGGCTCCCCTCTCACACCACCAGGCTAACCCGGCTCCCGTATCGTACCACCATGCTTACCAGGCACCCCTCTCACACCACCATGCTAACCCAGCTCCCGTCTCACACCACCATGCTAACCCAGCTCCCGTCTCACACCACCATGCTAACCAGGCTCTCCTCCTACACCAACATGCTAAACGAGCTCCCGTCTCACACCACCATGCTAACCAAGCTCCCGTCTCACACCACCATGCTAACAAGGCTCCCCTCTCACACACCATGCTAACCAAGCTAAACCACCATGCTAACCAGGCTCTCCTCCCACACCAACATGCTAACCACACCACCATGCTAACCAAGCTCCCGTCTCAAACCACCATGCTAACCAGGCTCCCCTTTCACACCACCATGCTAACAAGGTTCCCCTCTCACACCGACATGCTAACATGTCTCCGGTCTCACACCAACACGCTTTCCTGGCTCCTCTCACACAACAACAAACTAACCTGGCTTTCTTCTCACATCTTCAAGGTAGTCTAAATCACATCACATGACGTGTGCCAGATATTGCTATTGCAATGTATATTAAAGCTTACAGTCAAATGGTTTGCTGGTTTTAGTCATTGGCTCAAATAGGTACCTCACCGACAATCGATACATTAACCAATTACGTGTTGTTTGGTTAATGTTTGGTTAAGGTTACCATGACTAACTATGTCACTAGCATTTGCTTGCTATTTTACATATTATTGTGCACGGCAGCGTGTTATTTGGTTAATGTTCTATGCGCATAGATATTTAGGGAAGACATCGCTTCTCTGCAAAGTATTAAATGACGCATTTGGTGCACTATTATATTTGACATGACTCGAGTTTAAAAGTGCAATTCACTCATTAATTCGGTGCGAAATCAAGTTGCATCCATAGCAAACGAATCATCATCAGCCACTATCGTTTTAACAAATTTCATTGCTCACATAAGTCTTAACAGACATCCATATGCCATGTTTATGTCTTCGAAGGCTCAATCATGCATCTTAATTTGCTACTATGGCTAGGCACTTATGGACGATTCATATATGCTCCGGCTATTTATATTATTGTTTGACATATAAATGTTATCTTTCAATTGCGACAACAGACGCCTTTCTGGAACACTACATTGCAAAACGAAGGTAACGTATATTTATAAGAAAAACGACACGTTATTTCTGCTTCGCGGATTTCAAAGGATATTTACAATTCTGTTAGGGACTTATCTACTCAACATTACGGCTTGTGCAAATATTTACGATTTTATTGAAGACAACCATGGGACATTATTATTCTCCGTAACGTGCTACGATGTCTCGGTGGAGAGTAAATGAATGATGTTACGATTTTTTGTCGCCTTTCAGTTATTTTTGACATTTGAACAACTTTTACAATGTTGAAGGACATGTGGTCATCAAACAATACAGCTGTATTTTGGAGATCTCATGATAGTGCCCTGCAATTGAAATAACAAACGATTATTGTTTTCTCGAATTTGACGTGTGGTCAAAGCAGACCCCATTATCTTCTAAATTGAAATAACAAACAATCTTGACCCATTCACTCCCCAAATCTCGTTCACTGTCGTTTTGGGGCGTTTTTAAACCTTAAGCCTGCCGAAGTTCGTATATATCACAATTTGTCCCGCTCTCAGCGCATATTTGATTATTGATGGCGTTATATTGACGTAAATACGAGCATGAGAATGAATCAAAACAAATCCAATGCATTTAAATGTCTGCAGATCGCAATGTTCCAAATCACCATGCTTGATAGAGTAAAAGGCTGGTTGACAGATCCAATAGTATAGTAAAAGACTGGTTGACAAATCCAATCCAGTTTTGGCAGAACCAGTTGAACTTTGCAGTGTGGTGTGCAACATCCAGCTGCGGCGTGTCATCCCACGACCACCTCGAGGCTGGGATTCCACTCGTGAAAGCTCTCTACACCTTTCACCTTTATTACACAGTACGTAGCCTATTAGTAGAACTGCAAGCGCCTCTACCTAAGGATCATGCCTATAACCCCTATAACAATCCACATGACAATAGGGCATATCAAAGACTCTGCACTTACTTTGGTGTTCAATCAAACACAGACTGGTGCTCACAGAAGTCTTAACAGATATCAATATGCCATTTTAATGTCATCAAAGGCTCAGTCATGCATCTTAATTTGCTACTATGGCTAGGCACTTATGGACGATTCATATATGCTCCGGCTATTTATATCATTGTTTGACATATAAATGTTATCTTTCAATTGCGACACGGGCTTTACACAGACTGGCGTTGAGCGAATTAACAACAGCATCAGGACCTATGTATGGGCCATTCTTAGTGCTCAGGCTCAGACCCGCTCAGAGATACCAGGTTTTGGAACGTCCTTTGATGCCCAAAAGCAATTTCAGGCTGACGTTGAGGATGCCATTAACTACCCAGTGGCTATTTCATCATCCATCGGCCGGTATCAGAACGTCCTCCAGAAAGCTTCCTCAAAGGTTGATTATGTGTTTTGGAACAAGCCTTTACATGGCTCCGTCGAATATGAGCCTCGCCATTGGAAACGTTGTTGGGTACAACAATCTAATAACCATTGCAACAGAGGAACAGCAGATCGGCAGCAATACTGATGTCAACGCGGTTCCGGTGGTTCCAGATGGAGGAAGCTTTGACCCTCCGCCAGATACAGATGGTCGCCTCTACAGGGCTGGCCCCTGTCGGCGTGGCCGAGACCGGTTTACGTCGGGCGCACGAGGATGAGAAAACCGCTCTTATGTAGGCGGAATCGCTAAAGGCTTAGCTATGCTTTAGGTTGCTACGTATTAGGTCACTGAGTATCAGGAGGATAACTCCCCTCCACCGCCACAGCTGCGGCCCATACATGATCTGCCATCCAACCAGCCACCTTTGCAGCTGACTTAAGCATCCCTGATACGATGGAGCTAATGATTCCTGGAAGGGCAGCTGCTGTCTTACCGGCTAGGCCCTTCAGGACGTTTGCCAAGGAGTTCAGATGTTTTTTAATCCATTCCTTTACACCGGGCTTATATGCTGGCGTCGATGTTGGTGCCGGGGTTGCACTAGCGCTCCCTCCGTCCGTCAAAGCAACTACCAGGGTCGAGATTGCCAATCCAATTGCCTCCATCTTCACTGCGATTGTTATTCCCTGCTCCTGAAACAGGGTGCGTACACGCTCAGCTAGCGTTGTGTCCTCGTTAAGTAGTCTGTTGATCGTTTCCCTGATGCAGTTAATTTGGGTTCGTAGACGTTCACCGTTTACAAATGCAGCCTCAACACGGACACGCCGCAGGTCCTGCAGCTTTGCAAGCTCATTTGCTTGGAATTTCCATGCTCGACTATCACCCATCCCTTCCTCCTCTAGCTTTCCGCTAGTCTATATCCCTTTCTGTCTCAGTTATCTTAGCTAGGTTGTTGACCAGCTGACCCCACTGGGTCTGCATAGCCTTGTCAAACCCAATAAGCTCTCTGAGTGGTAGTTCGTTGTCTGTTTGTGTACCTAGGTCTTCTATGGCGTTATGAAAGCCCTCTAAGAAGCTTGTTTCTTCCACACCATGTTGCTCTGTCACAGCTTCAGGACCGCGCATTTCTAACTTTTCTGGAAGTGCAGCTTCCGCCTAAATATCAGCTAGGTCAACGCCTTGTAGGGTTTGTGGATAGTTAAGGTGTCACCCCAAGAGCCCGAGCAATCTCTGTACCACCGTAATCTAATACACTCTTAGGAGAGAGGAATCTGTTGGGATTGTTCTTCGATGTCAGAAGCTTCCAGTCTTGCCTCCACCTAACCCAAAGGTCACCTATTTTAGACGATCTAAACCCCAGAGTGGCCTGCAGCCCATGCTTTGACACTGCCTTCTCCCACCTAGTAACTAAGACTTTGGTTTCTTCTGGGGATTCCACCTGATCTTGTGTTAACCCATCAAGCATTTCAGTAATAGCCCATGGTGGACTAGTCGTACTCGACGTATCTAAAGTTTCGTCAATCAGGTTAGTCTCCTCATCATTAATGAAGCTAGTCTCATTCCTCTCCCCTCCCATACCCCCTCCTCTTCTGCGGTGTCAAATGTTCGGCAATCAAACTCCATGTTACTGTGTTAAAGATATACTTATAAATAAGCATTCAACATGTCGAGTACTTACGGACGCAGACCAAACCCACACCGCCGGATACGCGAGCCCCTCGGGGTAAAGGGCATGCGACTGTCTGCAGTTATTACAAATAATCTAAGCACTATTGACCAGAACCAACAACTGCTGGTCCGCTTCCCCAGTCTATATGCAGACGACGTCATTGTCCCAGGGACAGCACGGCTGGCCTTTTCAATCACCCTGACCTCAGCTGATGCTAACCGCAGCGTCGTGCAAAACCTGGGTCGCGCCGTGGTTAAGAAAATGATTATCAGGATTTCTGGCAATGAGGTAATGTCTATTGATGACAGCGATGTGTACCACTGTTACCACGACTTGTGGCGGACTGCACAGGAGAGACAGGGCCTCCAGTATTTGGGCATTGACACATCAGATGACAGAAACACAACTAAGATACGAGTGGGGGCAGGAGACAAGGATGAGACCGAGGAAGAGGACAAGGCGATAGCCGATGTGTATGGTAACAGGTTCTACGTTCCAGTTGAATTTGAACTCCTCGAGAGCCACATGCCATTCTACCAGAGTGCGCTTAGTGACAGACTGGAATACGAGCTCACATTCAACGACTACAACCACGTGATTCACGCGTCAAGCGACTCCAGCTACAAAATTGATGGCACCTCCTTAGAGTATGACATGATTACCCAACCAGAGTTGGCCCGTATGATACGCACCCAGTACACAGGTCGACTTGGTATTCTGTATGAGCGTGTGCTTCGTCACAGGAAGCTTATATACAATAAAAAAGATACACCGTGGAACATCAACCTGAACGTGCCGGCTCACAGCATGAAGGGAATCCTACTGCTCTTTGAAGACCCAGCCAATGCCTCATTCACTAGGAAGACAGTCGTTCTACAACCCAAAGATTACAAAAGATGAGGTGACCATTGAGGGCATCCCCAACCAACTCTTTGCCAAGGGCATGCATGGCTACCAGCAGTTGGATGAGGCGAAGAAGGCCTTTGCAGCAACGAGTAAACGAGACCCCAGTGTAGCAACAGCTGTAAAAGACGTGGCATTGTCGGACGTTTCCCTAGGAGAGTACCTAACCAGTAAGTATGCTCTGTGGCTCGACTTAAGGACGAGGGATGACGACCAGTTGCACAGGTAGGGGCGTGGAGAATGCGTCTGAGGGTATCACCATACAGATCACACAAAAAGCAGAGGCGACCGATGCATTGAAGTCTATATGTATATTGTTATGGATGCACAGCTTAACATTAAAGATGGCAGGTTCGTCAGCGCAGTCTACTAACATTTCTGCCTGCAGAATTGAGTTAACATATCCAAGAAGTCCTTGTTCGGCTATTGTTTGTGGACAGACAGGATGTGGGGAAACCGTATTCATCCTCGACCTACTTGAAGTCTCTTCTTTGGTGCCTTTAATCATATTGTAATCCTCTGCCCTACCATACGTTTCAACGAGGCCTATCAGTCGCGGTCATGGGTGTGGAATGATTCAGAAGTGTACGTGGTTGGTCCAGGGGAGCGGCTCCATGACCACCTGAGGGCTTTCTACCATTGTTTTAAGGGCGAGCCTACCCTGTACATTATTGATGACTGTTCGGCAACCAAGGCCCTAACCAAGAAGAAAGACACATTATCCGAACTGGCCTTTAGCGGCCGCGCATGCGAAGCAAAGTGTCGAAGCAAAGTGTGCTGAAGGACCTACTCGTTGATTATACTCGAAGATGCCTTACTTGAGAATGATGTGATCCCAACAAGGGAGGAACGTGCTGCAGTACGCCAGCTACTAGGAAAGACCAAGCACGCAAAACTGCTGCTGAAGACTGATCAACCTACTGCATATGCCGTCAATTGAATTGATGTTGGCCTTAGTAGCAGCCACTGCCTCAGTGACCAGTTTAGGTATCTTCATCTGGGCAGCAGTGCAATATATTATACTTCGAAGGTGTATACGTATATTCATGGATCCTGATACCATTATTGATCAACTCATGACCAGAACGAGGCTAGCCCAGTGGTTTCAAAGTCTGAGCGTTCGGAACCTAGAGGGGATATGTCTTCTAAGAGAGATAGGCTTGCTGCTGTCATAACTGGGGGTCAGGCCCGTCAGTACTTTGGTGAGCAGCACCTTACAGTTGACCAGGTTGAATTAATGCTTGATGAAGAGATCACAAAGCTGTATGTGAGATACAAAGCTCGGCTAGGCGCTATCATAACACGCACTCTAGGTCAAGCAGTGCTACAACTATACTCAGGTATTGCTTGTATGTTTCTACCAATCCCACCAGAACACCAGCCATAGCTAATTACAGACCTGGAGACTGACCCATTTGGTGGGCACGCACTAAGCACTGCCACTTGTGAGCCACATCATCGATATGGTATGTTTTTTGCTCCACTAACAGGGGCTTTAACAACAGTCAATAAAGAAAAACAAATGTAGTAAGCACCGCAGGGGGAGAGGAAGACGAGGTAAACACTACAACACTATAGCATATGCTATAGCATTTGCTTAGCACCACTATAGCATTCGCTTATCATATGCTTAATTCCGCTATAGCATTTGCTTAACTTCACTATACCAATAGCTGTCAATTGGACAAACAAATTTAGTAAGCAAACATGGAAGAAATGAATCAAGTTACAGAGATAACATCAGTGACCAGTGAACGACCTGCGTTGGGTTGACTGGACTAGCATGGTATTGATACATACACAAACTACACCCTAAACAGGTAACTCACAAAAGTCAGCAACCCTTAGTTGTTCGGGACGTACAATTAAAGGATCCTTTTTATATGGAATAAGATGACAACAACAATTACTGATGGAAAAATGCTCGTCCACGCTCTGTACCACGGTGCAGTTGTTTCCAGAATTTCAATAAGTTATGCCAAGCTTGCTAAGATGGCTCTAGGTCGGGCAGTTCCCAAACTTGATTTCACCCTACGCGACCTGGCTATGGCTGTTGCCGATGTATCACTAGCTATGACAACAAAGGATATGCTAATTAAACAAGGAATATTACCAGTAGATATACTGAAATAATGGCCACGATTGCGCTGCTGGTTGGATGCGCTCTTGTTAACGCCCTTGAATTCT
>JAXDRA010000318.1:0-53047 GCA_034190875.2 Urechis unicinctus | reverse complement strand
TATCGGAATGGAAACCCATAATGGCAAGACATACAATACGATTGATCTTGATAAGACGAACAGACGGGATATCACCGCGAATACATAATGTTTGAGGAATAATTCCCGTCCTTGTGGATGAAACATTTATTTTGATCAAGGCATATTCTGAGGTGAAGTGTTTGTGAACTGAAATATATCGTGATTTTGGGGCGCCTTTTAGCCCATTTGCAGCTATTATAGGAACATAGACCGCCACCGAAAGTGACGGCAAACTTTCCAAACGGTGTCATAAGTCAATAGACCTGTGGTTGATGTGCTATGATAACTATTAAATCCCTGCAAAATTTACAGTCGTTTTCCTCCGGGTATGCTTTACTTTTACCACTAGTGTTTGTGCTGGTTTATAATCAAAAGCGAGCCCTGAACCTATTGATTTAGTTTATCGCGTCAGAAATCTGCCCTAACTATGATTGTTAGTGTGCTTGGCGGCCAATTTCTTTATATAGCCTTAATAACTTTTTGTCGGTGTATCATCCCATTGCCCCGAGCTAACCTGTACACAATTGGTGACAGGGCCTTCAGTGTTAATGCGTCGCACCTGTGGAATAAGATACACTCAATAATTTATACCGACCTCATCATTCCTACGCGTCTTGCAGCTCAAACAAAAACTGTTGACATTTGTATGCTACATGTAATTTATGGTGTCGGAATAAATTATCATGGAAGTCCATGGCTTGCAAGTAGAATATATAGCTGCAATGCTTCTGAAATTTAGGGTCCGAAACTCAACACATTATGATGGTTACATGGTAATTCTAGGGTTTTGTGACCTATACCACACCAACAATAACATGGACTGATCGGACATTAATCGTCAAGACACCCGGGCTTATTATATGTTGAAATATTCCATTTATCCTCGTGGCTAGAGCTTTTGTGCTAATAAGTACACTTTGATCACATAGCTGTGACAAAAAATCGGTCATGACATATCAGAAATATCGGCTTTGAACATAAAAACAATAATTAAACATAAAGTATAAACATAAATCTTTATGTTCCATTTTATTGAAGGTCATCCAAGTGGATTTATCTACAAATCTGGGTAAGGGTAACATAGCCAGCGAAACCAACTAATCTCGATGTAAGTAGTCAGCAATGCAGTTCAAAGCTTTGCCATTTGCTCACTGTTATTCTTGCGTAATTTGGTGACTAAGTGGAGCCTTGATAACATCTGCAGCATTATGACCTTCACAGAATACGTCCATTGGCACATATCACGTGTGTTTCTGTTAAAGGTCAACTTGTGATTGACCGCTGCTGACCTGTGTGACCTCCCGCTCCACCAAATCTCATTAAGTTATGAACGGTTGGTCAAACAAATTGGTCTTTGACGACGGAGACTGTTGATTGCTTAACCACCTTGTTATCCGAATATATTACTTGGAGTCTACCACAGACACTAGGCTCCAAGAGCAATGCTTTCCAACTGCCAAAGTCGATATTGTCCCAGCCGCTTGGAAGCCTGAGCTCTTGAATCGAGCGTCTGTGTAGCTAGCTGCAGCCAACGGTTGTACATCACTACTGTTCCCTTGATTAGCATTCGCATCGCGATTGAACACTTACACCTCCAAAATCAGATCGATTATTATCGATAACCGAAAAGTAATTAGAGTTTTGAAGCGGCAAAATCGAGATTGAACACTTACACCTCCAAAATTTGATCGATTATCACTTGGATCTGCATATCACTTTCATTTCTCTACGTTTTGGTGCAATCTAAATAGCATTTGCATTAAGAATAACGTGGTACGACCATTTGTCTTTGGGTACATAATCGCGACACAACTTTTATGGCCTCGAAAAAAACACTAAATATCACCCCAAAAAACGACAATGGTATCAAATGTAAAAGATTCTCTTCATTAATAATATATTATAAGAGCAAAATGTATCATTGCATCATTTGTTGTCAGTGGTCATTTACATGACACTATTAAACGTCCAAAAAGGCACTGTCCTTAGAGATCGGCGCGGCGTTTGGCCAACCTACCATACCGTATGACCCAATTCTTCTTTTAGATCCGTAACGCTCAATTCCCTGAGATTTGCCTTTTATATCGTATGTAAACAAAACAGAAACCGCAATCTTTACCTTGTTTAGCAAGCTATTTTCTAAGTATCCAACCTGTGTAAATTTGGCATTAAACAAATCGTCTCATAACTGTAATTCCACGCCGCAATGGCTTATCCTATTTCAAATCAAGAAAACACGCCGGTAACCTCAGGGCTGTGAATATTTCCACAGGACAAATGTCGAAGCTGGTTTGGAAAGGAACAGAATGGCTCTTAATACATGGGCGTCTTCCGTTGACGCGTGGTTGGTGTAATGCATGAAGGCAGCGGGCATTCTAGGTTCAAGTGGAAGTTTCGCAAAGGGTGTATTTCCGAGAGACTTCTTACCCGATTGTAGCATTAGTCTGATGTCGAACTACGACAGACCGATACAGGGGAGAGGTAAACGTGAATGATGCATGCTTACACCATGAAGATAGCTCTTGATCGATTGGTATGAGTTGAGTGAGTTTTCTGTAAAAGTAAACGTAACGACAGGTGGTTGTAGATGTAGCCGCAATAGGGGTTAGGCCGTATGAGACACAATACTTAATATAAATTCGCCAATGAGTCGCTAAGTTTGCGGTCGTTCCCGAAGTAAAGACGCTGTTTTGAATGAAGGCCACGTCGCGGTCGATCATGTGATATGTGAGTTTTCGGCTATGTCGCTCAGAATGGGCGTGCCAACGATACCATGCGATAAGCAAACGTATCACAGCTACTAAGTTGTTCAATGTTATGTTGGATAAGATTTGTACATACATTTCTTCAGAAGGATTTTAGCTTACGTTCGTGGTAGTTATTACAATAGCGACAGCTTTGTCAATAAAGATGCAATTAACCTATTCCGTTCCCCACAAATGCGTCCTTGACTAACATATACATGTACACAAATACACCCACACACACACACGGCAAATTTATGGTATGTTTTTCCAGTACCTTTCCAATTTTGATTAAGCTCGGTTATTCCAGGTCGCCGCAGCGACAAGTCGCTTCTCGAGCGATGAGTGCGATGTTTTATATCTGTGAAAACCATATTTTTTGTCACCATGTCGAACAATCCTTCCGAATCACCTGATGCCTTCAGAGCATGGACTACCAGCATTGGAATCGACGGGAAAACCATAACAATTGATTGAAGAAGGGGGCGGTTTAAATTATCGAATTGGAGGACTTAATTGCTATGGATATTAAACCATTGGCGCCGTCTGCTTTCGGCGGTGATTCGGGAATCTGACAGTATAAACGCCACTCAGCCTAAAGAGGCTTCTCCACCTGTCTGTGAGAACCTAACCACACTACAAGTGGTAAAGGGTTTATAACTAGCTCTTTTGAACCAAGTGGAGCTTGCGCTTGCTCTTGATTCTCGTGGTTAGCCTTCGCCAATGCAGAAAATTCGATGAAAAGACTTTACCTTCACAATGTCCACTTGATTAAATAAGTCCAATTTAATAAATGAATGTGAATGAGTTTCAGCAAACGCAATAACTTGTTAATATGCATAATCGACTAAACCATGGGAGGCGATTTACTTTTCCAACTAATTTCCAATATGGCGGCGAGATTGCGCAACATAAGCCAATTGGAACTTAGGCGAGATGCATGTCGGCCAACAAGCGACTTGAGATGTGACCAAGATTGGGTGTTTGATTGGATACACAATATCTAATTAACGGTAACATAATATTCTTGTGGTAACTGATCGCTGGAAACGATAAGAGGTTTTTCTTCTAACATTATCAATCTTCAGGAGAACTCCCCCTATATACTCTCGCCAAGTAACTATAATTTTTTAATGAATCGTTCTCTCCTTCCATTACTGACGGAACGCACTCGATTTCCGTTTGCAGCGTCAATTTTAGGCAGGCATGACAGACCTTAAAGGTCAACTTCAAAGATTTTTTTATTCCATTTTTCCAAAGTTCTATGTTTTAAAAAGGTATCGTAACCAAAATAAGGTGACTGCGCGCTTTTTTCTTTTAGAAAAATGATTTTTAAATGTACATTTTCCACTTCGAATCTGACAAGATACCGCTCGGTAAAATTCGTGAATTTCTGGACAGTGACGTCATTCGGGTTGTTCACGAATATTCCTCGCCATCTTCAGCCTTCACGGTTGGTTGACAGCGAGTGACCTACTCGTCTTTCATCACGGTCTGGTGCGTTTCTTGGTGTGGATTATGCCTTATTGTTGTGCGTTTGGTTGTCGGCACAATGAGAAGTCAGGCGTGAGACAGCAAAATGCGCCGCATATGGGTGTCGAAAGTCAAACGTAAACACCCTTACGACAGTTCTATGTTCTGATCATTTCGAGAATGGTGCTTATGATACTGACCCAGAGCTCTATTTAGCCACGTTGGAGTTGATGACAGTCAAAGTAAGCCACGGAGTGCCTCGGAGAAAAGGCAACGACAACAGGTGAGATCTGTTGGCTTGAACTTTTAGGCTAGTACTGTTATGTTGACGTATACTTATTTAGATGTTAATGAATTTATCACCAAGTTGCCAGTTTATCAATCCAGCTGTTTCTTGTCATGCAGGTAGTAAATGAAATGGTATTGGCACCTGAGCAGAAAGATAAATCAAGTGACAGTGGTGAATCACAGACTGAGGTTTCACACCCAAGCACTGCAGACCTAGGCGAAGAAACTTCGCCTCTGACAGCGGCTCTCTGTCACTAGGCATGTCGTCAATGAGCACGTGGGGCATGGGGATCTGTACCCGGAATGTGAGCATACACTACTAGAGGACAGGAAGTGGATACTGAAGGGTCGGTATTAGTTTTTAATCATATAAGTTTATCTAGAAATATTTACTTCAGTGGTAGTGTAATTAAATGAGTCGTAATGGTAAAATCCATGTCCCTGTGGTACTACTTTACCACAGAAATGTAATCTGTATTGAAATATGTGTTAACCATAAATAGGATCGAAGCCACACAAAGAGTTGGAGTTGATAGTCTCTAGCAAGCATCTCATAAATAACAATGGCAGGCTTTCCTCATCAGAGCAGCCATCAAGCCTAGAATCGTATCACAAAGTGGTCATATTCTTCGCACCAAAGAGTGTCTACTATCCCTATGCCACCATGGAGGCCAGGTAATACCAATGAAATAACAGTTTGAAATTCGGTTGTGTATATTTGTTGTATGGAAGTTTAGCACATTTGTGTAGTGACAGCTGTAATGTTCTTTGTATAATTATGTGCTCAAGTTTCAATTCTTACTTAGCAATATGTTATCAACCTGCTATATATATATCCAGATTGCTCCTAGCAGTAATTCACTTCAATGAAAACTCGAACAGAGCTCAAGCCATCACTGAAGGAGGTCAGTCCCAATGGAGAGTGTCTTACCCCAAAGCCAGACAGGGAGACCCAGTTGTCAAGCCGGTCAAAGTACCAATTTCTTTTGGTGTGTACATGCATTAATCTAAAATGAAACACATGTTATTTTGACATTTATTACCGAAACCTAAATAAGTTTCATATGCACAAACATTGTTACCCAATTCAAATGGGCATATTTTATAACTAACTTACTTTATGACTATCATAAAATATGAATATCATTGATTTGCTTCAGACTTTGTACATCAGTTTATTGCTGAGGTGCTTGATCTCAGACAAAAATACCCAAGCTACAGACTTGCAGAGGTTCTTGAAGAGGAAAGGAATGTTCCACCACCTATTGCCTCCCAGTACGAGAAACCGGAAAAGGATCTTCTCGTAGATGCTCACAGGTGTCGATTTAACCTGACCAAGTAATCTTCCGCTCCATTGTACATAACCTGTATATTTGCCGCCCATGCGAGGGAAGAATTCTCTAACAACTGTTACCACACAGGCTGTCAGCACTTTCCTGTTTCTTTTGGCCAGTCTGTGCCATATCAATAATGTAAACTGGTGGTAGGCTAGATACCCGAATAATCTGAAGCAATATGTCAATAAGTTGTCTATGGTTTTGAAATAAGTTGTTTAGTTAAAAAAAACAATTGTCATTTGTCAACCATTCCCTCACTTTGTAATTTTATTGTAAGCTCTGCCTCTGGATTTCAAGTTACTGTTTTTATTTATTCTTGGATATGTGAAATATATTGTAGTTTATCAATATGAACACTGAATATTTTACACAGCGGGATTGATGTTACCTTAGCAATAAATATGATTGTTCAACCTCAACCCGTCCTTTTTGGTAGCAATAATGGCTAACTTACTCATTGTAGAGACCTCATCTCCAACAGGTCCATCCATTTGAATAGATTCAAGTTTGGAAGCTTCCAGCACATTTTTATTCAGGCAGTTTGCCAGGAATCTCGGATGCTTGGTGATCAGATGCATTTCCATTCCTCCGTTATATCCATCACTCTCTCCAAACTTCTGCTGCACACTCTGGCTTTGTCCATTGGGATGCAATGCTGACAGCTACACCTAACTAAAATAATTAAAGAGTTATTGTAAATTGATATTTGTGGTACAATGAATGAATATAAAAGGAAAATACTTTATATACTGCATGTAATCATCTGTCCGAAATATTTAATGTGATGAGGGTACAATGGCAAAGCTACATTCACTAGCCAAGTTCTATCTGTTGTAATAGTTACATCTGTCAATATACCATCCTCAACTTACAGAATGTGTAAATTTATTGGGTAAATGATACTAACGATTATTTTTTACCAGTTAACATAGTTCAATAAAGCTTGGGAAGGGTATTCTTAAACTCACCATTTGTCGAAATCTTAAGTGGATTCTTCATCCGAAGCGGACCCTTGAGTTAGAGCTCCCGCCGTCCCGGTGTCTTTTCGAAGTGTGACTTGGATTTTTCAACTCCCGTCCGTATTGGCTCAAATAAATAGTCATGGACATAATTTGCCCCAATTTTATTCTATGGGGCCTCATTATTTTCATCAGAAGATGACATGGCTTCATTTAAAAACAGTGTAATCCTAAAATCCAAACAATCGCTTTTCGCTTCGCTCGCTCGATCGCTGTCAAATTCTCTTTGAGGCCGCGCAGCAGGAATGACGTCACGCAACCTGCCCCTAGCGGCCAACTGAGGCAAAATGGCATCAAAAAGATGGCTTCGTATTTTCTTCCGAGTGGAACCTTATTGGTGGATTATTAGTACTTATGCATGGCGGTGCAATGAATTATGAGTACCCGTTGGTTAATGAGTTATTAATCTTCATTTTGAAACAAAAAATAAAGTAATGATAAAAATCGTTGAAGTTGACCTTTAATAAACGTGCGCGCGCTGATTTTTTACGTGCGACACACTTATCAAAACACCCGTTTTAAAATATCAATGACAACAAGGCTTTATATCACTTGTTTTGTTTTACCACCGAAGGGTCACACCAAACCGTGGGGTTCTAAGTGCACTATGGCGTCTGTTACCGACTGAATATAAACCACAGTCACTTAAGTTGCCAGCAGCGTGGGTGCGGTTATTGCGTCATCTTCGAGCTCCCTGGCTTCCCCGCTCAACCAGTATAACCAATATGGACACTAAACCATGGATTCCGTGCTGCATTTAAAGTGACAATCCAACCCTGCGCAACGACATAATGGACAGATTGAGTTTATCATAACATCAATTACAAATCAAAACTTGAGGATAAAAACAACACCCACCTCAGCATGTCTGTGTCTTTATCTTCACTGGAAATCCTCTGATAACAGAAGCGAATTAATCAATAAGATATCTCACTGAAATAAAGTCTATCAATTCAAACCATATGCAAATGGGTCAAGTTCAAGTACATATGATTTATACAGTACCGCAGATAATCCAGCTGTAACAGATCCATGACAAAGTTCTTATATAATCTCCAGTCTTAATGTAAATTGAATGTTGGTATCAGGTGATAAGCCCGTTCTGTTCTACCTCTTGCCATTGATCAGCTCCAGGTGAAATGCTACAAGTTAAGTCATGTGGTAAGGTAGCATAGACATCCAAATACACTTCCTTTACTTGTCAACAAGGTATTAACATGTTACTTCTGACCACAAGACTCCCCAAATGGACACCCTTTCACATAATGGCCAATATAGTTACAGCCCACAACAAGCTGTCATTGGGAAATGGGCTTACTTTTTATCACAACCATGTGTATTTGAGACCAAAATAAGGCATAGGCAGGCACAGAAGGGCTTAATTAGCAATTTGAGACTATAGCTTATATCACAGTCAAACCTGGTGCTAACCCCATGCAAACATCCCCGATCTAACATAAGAACGTTCCACTGGATTCAACATCTAGAACTCAATGCGATTCTATAGCCGGTAACAAAGATCTTCTGTTCCGCATACTCCCCGCTGGCATTGATCTATAACAACAAAACAAAAAGTCATATTCTACATTCCTTTGCCGGATCCAGTTGGCATCCCAAGTTACCATGATTGTCCGGAAACGTCATGATATGACGTCACATACCCAAAATGGTGGTTGAGATGCTCAAAGGTTGACAATGTGCAGGCTGATGACGAAATAAATAAATAACCACATAGGAGCGGATTATCAAAATAGTACGGGAATGGTGATTTATGGTGATTTATCCTGAAACTCGATAAACAGGTTGAAAACGCTCATATATTTACGCTATGCGAGAGATTCTCATATTTGAGGGGCCAACGTCAGCACGTAACCTGGGGACCGTGAATATCGATATAACCATGCAATGTAGCATCGGTTCTTAACGACGCACTGGGCCTAAGATCTCTTGTTACCTAAACAAATTATCAAGAGTTCATTGACTTTGTAAGTTGTTTTGTTGATAACTAAGTAGTTTTTTGAAATCCATAAGCTGTCAAACGATATATTAAAGTTGCATGCACAAGAAGACATAGTTTGTCAAGATGCCCATATATTCGGCAATGACAAAATGTACGAGATTTTGACCCACCAGTCAAAATAATTTTTAAGCTAGCATACAGCTTAAAGCACACCATATCCATAACCAGATCGATACTTATAAAATCATGACATAAATGGACAATTTGATGTTGTTTTAAGGATCTGTCTTTAATCGCCAACAAATAATTGACGTATGTTCATGACGTCATGATGAACGCAATCGCCAACAAATACATGACGTCATGATTCGCATGAGGTTTCCTATAGGGATAGGAACCTGATGAATGCTTCAATCACTGAATGAATGATCTCGTAGTCGCACCAAGGTTTCAAAGGAACAGTAGTGACCTAAGCTGTTAATCCGTCAATATTTAGTAAGCCGGATTGGATAATTTTCTGGTGCACTCCATTGGGGATCATTCAATAAGAAATAGTAAAGCGATGTTCCTTTCCCCCATATAAAAGAATTAAATATAGTTAAGCTTAGCATATATGTTCATCAAGGGGGAGGCTCATGCCATAAGTTATGGACAGGATGGTCATCAGTCTCAAACTGAATCCTGAAAAGTCGAATATGGAGGGGCTATGACCTGTCCTGTGACCTGTGAAGTGGGATGGGTGACTGAAGCCATCCGAGTGACTAGTCGAGCAAGCCACCGAGTGAGCCATTGACAAGCGAGCTGGAACCGATTTAACAAGCGACTGGGGCTAGCTGCTATAACGCACCAGGGGTATTATCTGTGGATATGAATATAGGGTTGTTGTTTGATTACACCAAGACTTGCGACAGTATTAAAGATAGTGTGACTACCTGAAGGGAACATTATCTGTTCAATATTGATCGAATATGTGTGTTTGTATGTGTATATATATATTATGCACATATATATACATATATATTTATATATATATATATATAGGAGAGATGGGATATATTAATATATAGATAAAGAGATATATATATATCATATATATATCAATTTATGTATATATAAAAACATATAAATATATATTTACATATATATATATATGTATATATATGTATATAATATATATATATATATATATATATATATATATCTATATATATATATATATATATATATATATATATATATATATATATATATATATATATATATATATATATATATATATATATATATATATATATATATACATATGTTGTTCCGATAACAAATATACAAAGCAAATGTGGAGCCTTAATCATTACTAGCATGCATTAGCCACAAAATATCACACTTAACAGAAACCATAACCATTAGGGAACGAATGTTATTCATAGTCTCACGTTCCAAAGCTTGCTTGATGCTGGAACAATTCAACAGTTGGGACGATAAACAATTAGATGACCGATGAAATGATGCAAGGGTTGTGCTGATCCTATAGTCTGGCCGTTAATTGTCAGGCAATAACCCGTCGTATTATTCTGTGTATGATATGAATAAAGGGATATGACATGATGCGGTTCGACATTGTCCTGTCATGCTAGTTCAACAAGGGATCAATAGAGCTGCGTAGATCCCATATGTGGAATTGCGAGATAGCTGCGCCTAACATTAATTACGAGCAAATTCATTAACGTTGCCAGCGCATAGATCACTAAATAGAGCTCCTCGTTGCCTTGTCTTGGGCAATGCGGAATTCAATCTATCAATTGATAGCAATGCATTTATATAAAGCATGAGCTATATAAGACTCATATGTGATTTGAGAACCCACGATTATTACAAATTATTTCTTTAAGAGATAAACTTGACATACGACGTATATATCCGCAACTGCCACAGTATTCATTTCTCTTGATGATAAATATAACGTCGTACAAAATCATTACGGAGCTTACTTAAAGCTGTCATAGTTGCAATGACCGACATGAATAGGCATTGCATGGAATACCTAATGCACTTAAAGAGGTTGATTATCTCATTGTTCGCTTCCAGAATCTAGTAGTTGAGCCTAAACAAACTTGTACTGTGTGGGGAAAGAAAGCTAATGGCCACAATGAACAGATACATAGCAGCAATATTCTATTCTAAACAATAGATACCCTGGATGCGAATGAATGCCTCTTTGAAAATGGTACAATTCGCAATTTCCTTAAAGTTCACAGCCTACGGGATGGATCCCCTTTGTTGGAAAAGGACTTTTATGGTGCAGCACATTTCATCTGGACACATCTTCAAAGCCATGAAAACTGCTCGTTTAATAATCAAGGTACTCAAGCTGGACCGATCTCACACTTAATCAGATTCAAGCCGTCGCAGCATATAATGTTGGAATTCGTAGCCAATTCTAGACTCGATTTGCCTATAGCCAGCTATAGGCATAGTAAGGTAGAGCACCGCGCAAAAGAGTGAATATGTTGGGAATGATCTACAAACATTAGTACAAAAGAGCGTGCTAGTGCAGAGGAATCAAACCCTCTCCTTGTAGTCGCATGACTGGGCGATATATAAACGCAACCCGTGCAGGGCTCGTCAAGCTCCAGAAATATCACTGCCAGTAAGCAGCTTGAATCACGGGCCCGAATCTAAAATCCACTGGCCCCAGTAAGCATTGATGGACAAATATTCATACAACGTCACAAAAATAAGATGCAGATTACAGTACTTGAAATAACCGCAGAGGTACCGACCAGCTGGTAACTTGCAAAAAGAAGTAATTTAACCAGTAAGCTAGGAAATGCCGTGTTCGCGATAGCCTGACTTTTAAGACCCCTTCTTGACTAAAGTCTGCTGCTTCCGTAAATTTTATTTCATTTCATCACTGAGAAAAACTCGCTAGCAGATACGCTGCTTATATATTGAGCTCAGTTCGTGATTTAGACAAGTGCAAGGTTGACAACTGAACAACACATCGTCATAGCTGAAGACGACGTAGCCGAGTACGGAGCGGGGCGACGACGCTCAATAGCTATTCGGTTACACACGATTTATCAGCGTCGCAAAGCTTGAATGTGGTGTTTCTCATTGCAAAAAGCTACTGGTTTTAATCGTTACGAATAAGATAACAACTGCTCTGTTACACCAATCTTACAGCGTCGTCTGACTGGATGAAATAAATTTGTATTTCCAATGTTTAATCTTTTGGTGGCAAATATGAATGACTGGCTGGTTGATACTAAAAGCAAATAGCGCTAACAATAAGGGAATAGCGTGATCCAGTGTTCATTGTCGCATGCTCACCTATGATTATCTGCACCCTACAAATTTGACTAATTATTCATGAGCTGGACGCAGACACCAGACTGATAAAGAAATCCACTGGCTCAAAGACTGGGTTACTGGGCCGGGGCCACCGGGCTATTTAATTTGTCGATCCCTACTGCTACTACAAATTTACAATATGCAGATACATCATAGAAAGAATCATAAGTGCACAGATATTACGTGCATTATTAAAAAAGATCATCAATGCTTGTAGTTAACGAGGTGGGAAACTGGACAAATAACATATTGTTATGGGATTTTGTCTACATAGGTCTTGAATGCTGCAATTGTGTTAGCGTTGCAAACTGAATAAGACATGGTGAGCGGCAACATGTTAATAATATATCATCCCATTAATGACATTGATGACTATGTATATGACAGTCGAGTCAGCCTTGTTTCACTTTTGTATTGATTTATTAGCATTTATCTGGAACGCCAAACATTCATATCATTGATTACACATATATTGCAGCCTAATATACTCAAACGGCCGTAATCCCCTTCGAACAAGAGTGATCGATCGTTGTTTCTCTGGATTCATCACCATACGTCACAAATATTTAAGTAAACAGTTGATGAAAACTTTTACTTGCATGTTTAACTTGTCCAATAGAAAAGCCAATATATGTCATCGCGCTTATTCTTACTACACATGGGTTTCATGTCAAGGACGCATGCTATCGCCGATTCGGTCGAAATCTTTATCGCTTACTTTGTGCTTGTTTAGCTGCTGAAATGACTCATTTGTAAACCTTTCTTGATATGACAGCATCGAACTTTTGACATTTGATCCAGACCGCGCCTTGAAAACAACCCGAAACATTTGCTTGCTAAACACGCATATTAGCAGCGTCAAAGTGCACAAGAACAATTTTCTGCTACTATTGCCAATTTACAACAATTTATCAGCTTCAGGTATCTAATATGAACTACCATGTGCCATGATTATTCTTCACGTTTTGTACAGTACTGGAGATTACAACTGGCTTGAAAACAGCCAGGGTCATGGATCGGACTGAACACTTACAGTTACATAAGTACTAGGTAATACTGATGATCGTTTCTGAATTGTATCCTTACCACTTGTGGTACTATACAAACATCTGACCCGATTGAGAACCTTGCATTGAAAATTAAACAAAACTATAGTGTAACAAAACGCAATAGATGGGTACCCATATTGCAATCGACAAAGATCTGTTTGTTTCATTCACTCCAAATAATCTATTTCCAAAGCATTGAGTCTCATTCACTCCAAATGATTGATTTCCATTCCAAATCGTCGAAATGATTGTGCGTGTAGATAATTGATGACAACATCAAGATAATATTAGATTTTCCCATAGGCAGCTTTTCAGCTTTCAAAATGTGATACCGGATTAAAATGAGTTATGTACGATAATCTAAGGTTATTTTTCAAATAACATATTATGCACTACCTACGAGTAAGACTGATTAACGAAGTTAATAGCGTGGACAGCATGTTACACGGCTGAATACGATAATACGATGTGACCTTATGATAGTGCTGTCACGCCAAACACTAACTGAAACCTGATTAAACTCCATATTTGACGCAACAGAGCTGACATGAATTTGTTTGCTTCGCTAACTGCAAACATTTCCGATGCTAGTCAATCTGCAGTGCTGTTCTACTTTAGCAACCATAACATAGATATTAAGTAAACATTGATAACTTGATACATCATATAAATATTGCCTTATCTGTGGATGCTCAAGCCCCAGAAAGCGTTTTAATGCTCATTTCCCGAGCAACACCCAGTGGGGACCTGGAAAAAAAGCTGATAAAGTAGAAATTTGGATAATTTTCGCTGACGACATTAGCTGCTTTGTCACTTAATCCACATTATGCTACTTAGTTCATTGAATGTCGTGAAATATTAATGTTTGCAAGTAAATGTTATACAGATTGTTTATTTCGATTATCTATCCCATTCAATCTAAATATTAAATAGCGTGTCAAGGGTCAGCTTACAGAACAAGGTGGCATCAACGACAAGTGTTTAGTTACCAAGTTGGCTATACCCACAAATTTGCACGGTGTGGAATGACAAAATGAATAACATATCTCCTTCACCAGCTGATGAGCTAACTATGATTGTTAGTGTGCTTGGCGGCCCATTTCTTTAGATGGAATATGTCCGCGGATAATCATAGCCTTAATAACTTTTTGTCGCTGTATCATACCATTGTTCGGCGCCACCTAAGAGCCTAATAAACAGTTTTTCCCTTTACTTCAATGGAGGGATGGAAACAATGATAGGAATGCTTAACATTAGCAAAGTAAATTGCACTCATTCTCCCAGCGTAGCTCAACAACGGACCACATAACAATAATTACTTATCCTATTTTAACTACGCTACGTTATCGATAGTGAATTCCTATATGATCAACTCGGATCTCATTTATAACATTGCGAATATATATGGCATGGCATATTTTATCATTTTTTATGGCACGCTTCCTTATAAAGCAAGCTAGCGGCCCCAAATTACACATGGACTACTCTTATATTGATGTTCGCTCGAAAACTCTAAATCATCCCTGCATGACCTTCGACTTGTGTTACTATTGTATAACTTATAAGAATCTCCTATACCACATCAACCCAATGTTGTGTTGATGAAAGTCTTGATGTCATTTTAAAAAGCAAGGTGTAGCTCTTGTGCTGTTGATCGCAATGATTGGGGCGAACATGCATTATGGTCATGATGTTATCATAATGTTACTTTCCCTTGTCATCCCTTTCTTTTGCAGGGTCAGCTGTTGCACATGTACCAGTCTCCTTACTGCCTACGTTCAGCAAACAAAGATATCCTAGTAGAGCCCCGAGCTAACCTGTACACAGTTGGTGACAGGGCATTCAGTGCTGACGCCCCGCGCCAGTGGAATAAGATACACTCAATAATTTATACCGACCTCATCATTCCTACGTACCTTGCATCTCAAACACAAAGTGTTGACATTTGTATGCTGCTTGTAATTTAGTGTCGGAATAAATTATCATGGAAGTCCATGGCCTGCGAGTAGAATATATAGCTGCAATGCTTCTGAAATTTAAGGTCCGAAACTCAACACATTATGATGGTTACATGGTAATTCTAGGGTTTTGTGACCTATACCACACCAACAATAACATGGACTGATCTGACATTAATCGGCAAGACACCAGGGCTCATTATAAGTTGAAATATTCCATAAATCCTCGTGGCTACAGCTTTGGTGCTAATAAGTACACTTTGGTCAAATAGCTGCAACAAAAAATCGGTCATGACATATCAGAAATATCGGCTTTGAACATAAAAACAATAATTTACATAAAGTATAAACATAAATCTTTATGTTCCTTTTTATTGAAGGTTATCAAAGTGCATTTAAGGGTAAGGGTAACATAGCCAGCGAAACCAACTAATCTCAATGTAAGTTGTCAGCAATGCAGTTCAAAGCTTTGCCATTTGCTCACTGCTATTCTAGTGTACAATTTGGTGGCTAAGTGGAACCTTGATAACATCTGCAGCGATATGACCTTCACAGAATAGTCCATTGGCACATATCTATTTGTAAACAGTGTGTTTCTGTTAAAGGTCAACTTGTGATTGACGGCAGCTGACCTGTGTGACCTCAAGCTCCACCATATATCATTAAGTTATGACCGGTTGGTCAAACAAATTGGTCTTTGACGACGGAGACTGTTGATTGCTTAACCACCTTGTTATCCGAATATATTACTATGAGTCTACCACAGGCGCTAGGCTCCAAGAGCAATGCTTTCCTAGTGCCAAAGTCGATATTGTCCCAGCCGCTTGGAAGCCTGAGCTCTTGAATCGAGCGTCTGTGTAGCTAGCTGCAGCCAACGGTTGTACATCACTACTGTTCCCTTGATTAGCATTCGCATCGCAATTGAACACTTACACCTCCAAAATCTGATCGATTATTATCGATAACCGAAAAGTAATTAGAGTTTTGAAGCGGCAAAATCGAGATTGAACACTTACACCTCCAAAATCTGATCGATTATCACTTGGATCTGCATATCACTTTTATTTCTCTACGTTTTGGTGCAATCTAAATAGCATTTGCATTAAGAATAACGTGGTACGACCATTTGTCTTTGGGTACATAATCGCGACACAACTTTTATGGCCTCGACAAAAACCCTAAATATCACCCCAAAAAAGACAATGGTATCAAATGTAAAAGATTCTCTTCATTAATAATATATTATAAGAACAAAATGTATCTTTGCATCATTTGCTCATGCGATAAGTTATGGACAGGACGGTCATCAGTCTGAAACTGAAACCTGAAAAGTCGAATATGGAGGGGCTATGAACTGACCTGTCCTGCCCCTGTAAAGTGGGATGGGGTACTGAAGCATTCCGAGTGACTAGTCGAGCAAGAACCGATTTAACAAGCGACTGGGGCTAGCTGCTGTAACGTACCATGGGCATTATCTGTGAATATGAATATAGGGTTGTTGTTTGATTACACCAAGACTTGCGACAGTATTAAAAATAGTGTGACTACCTGAAGGGAACATTATCTGTTCAATATTGATCGAACATGTGTGTTTGTATGTGTATATATATATATTTATGCATATATATATATATATACATATATATTTATATATATATACATGTATATATGTATATATCAATATATATATAAGTATATATATATCAATTTATGTATATATATATATAAACACATATATATATATATATTTACATATATATATATATATATATATGTATATATATATATATATATATATATATATATATATATATATATATATATATATATATATATACATATGTTGTCCCGATAACAAATATACAAAGCAAATACGGAGCCTTAAACATTACTAGCATGCATTAGCCACAACATATCACACTTAACAGAAACCATAACCATTAGGGAACGAATGTTATTCATAGTCTCACGTTCCAAAGCTTGCTTGATGCTGGAACAATTCCACAGTTGGGACGATAAACAATTAGATGACCGATGAAATGATGCAAGGGTTTTGCTGATCCTATAGTCTGGCCGTTAATTGTCAGGCAATAACCCGTCGTATTATTGTGTGTATGATATGAATAAAGGGATATGACATGATGCGGTTCGACATTGTCCTGTCATGCTAGTTCAACAAGGGATCAATAGAGCTGCGTGGGTCCCATATGTGGCATTGCGAGATTGCTGCGTCTAACATTAATTACGAGCAAATTCATTAACGTTGCCAGCGCATAGATCACTAAGTAGAGCTCCTAGTTGCCTTGCGTTGGGCAATGCAGAATTCAATCTATCAATTGATAGCAATGCATTTATATAAAGCATGAGCTATATAAGACTCTTTACGTGATAAAGTTGACATACGGACGTATATATCCGCAACTGCCACAGTATTCATTTCTCTTGATGATAAATATAACGTCGTAAAAAATCAATACGGAGCTTTCTTAAAGCTGACTTAGTTGCAATGACCAACATGAATAGGCATTGCATGGAATACCTAATGCACTTAAAAAGGTTGATTATCTCATTGTTCGCTTCCAGAATCTAGTAGTTGAGCCTAAACAAACTTGTACTGTGTGGGGAAAGAAAGCTAATGGCCACAATGAACAGATACATAACAGCAATATTCTATTCTATACAATAGATAACCTAGATGCGAATGAATGCCTTTTTGAAAATGGTACAATCCGTAATTTCCTTAAAGTTCACAGCCTACGGGATGGATCCCCTTTGTTGGAAAAGGACGGTTATGCAGCACATTTCATCTGGACACATCTTCAAAGCCATGAAAACTGGTCGTTTAATAATCAAGGTACTCAAGCTGGACCCGATCTCACACTTAATCAGATTCAAGCCGTCGCAGCATATAATGTTGGAATTCGTAGCCAATTCTAGACCCGATTTGCCTATAGACAGCTATAGGCATAGTAAGGTAGTGCACCGCGCAAAAGAGTTAATAAGTTGGGAATGATCTACAAACATTAGTACAAAAGAGCTTGCTAGTGCAGAGGAATCAAACCCTCTCCTTGTAGTCGCATGACTGGGCTATATAAAACGCAACCCTTCCAGGGCTCGTCAAGCTCCAGAAATATCACTGCCAGTAAGCAGCTTGAATCACTGGCCCGAATCTAAAATCCACTGGCCCCAATAAGCATTGATGGAAAAATATTCATACAACGTCACAAAAATAAGATGCAGATTACAGTACTAAGAAATAACCGCAGAGGTGCCGACCAGCTGGTAACTTGCAAAAAGGAGTAATTTAACCAGTAAGCTTGGAAATGCCGTGTTCGCGATAGTCTGACTTTAAAGACCCCTTCTTGACTAAAGTCTGCTGCTTCCGTAAATTTTATTTCATTTCAACACTGAGAAAAACTCGCTAGCAGATACGCTGCTTATATATTGAGCTCAGTTCGTGGTTTAGACAAGTGCAAGGTTGACAACTGAACAACACATCTTCATAGCTGAAGACGACGTAGCCGAGTACGGAGCTGGGCGACGACGCTCAATAGCTATTCGGTGACACACGATTTATCAGCGTCGCAAAGCTTGAATGTGGTGTTTCTCATTAATGACATTGATGACTATGTATATGACAGTCGAGTCAGCCTTGTTTCACTTTTGTATTGATATATTAGCATTTATCTGGAACGCCACACATTCGTATCAATGATGACAAATATATTGCAGCCTAATAAACTCAAACGGCCGTAGTCCCCTTCGAACAAGAGTGATCGATCGTTGTTTCTCTGGATTCATCACCATACGTCACAATTATTTAAGTAACAGTTGATGAAAACTTTTACTTGCATGTTTAACTTGTCCAATAGAAAAGCCAAAATATGTCATCGCGCTTATTCTTACTACACATGGGTTTCATGTCAAGGACGCATGCTATCGCCGATTCGGTCGAAATCTATTATCGCTTACTTGTGCTTGTTTAGCTGCTGAAATGACTTATTTGTAAACCTTTCTTGGTGTTGACAGAATCGAACTTTTGACATTTGATCCAGACCGGCGCCGTGAAAACAACCCGAAACATTTGCTTGCTAAACACGCATATTAGCAGCGTCAAAGTGCACAAGAACAATTGTCTGCTACTATTGCCAATTTACAACAATTTATCAGCTTCAGGTATCTAATATGAACTACCATGTGCCATGATTATTTTTCACGTTTTGTACAGTACTGGAGATTACAACGGGCTTGAAAACAGCCAGGGTCATGGATCGGACTGATCATTTCCAGTTACATAAGTACTAGGTAATACTGATGATCGTTTCTGAATTGTATCCTTACCACTTACACACTATACAAACATCTGACTCGATTGAGAAGCTTGCATTGAAAATTAAACAAAACTATAGTGTAACAAAACGCAATGGATGGGTACCGATATTGCAATCGACAAAGATCTCCTTGTTTCATTCACTCCAAGTAATCGATTTATAAAGCATTGAGTCTCATTCACTCGAAATAATTGCTTTCCATTCCAAATCGTCGAAATGATTGTGTGTGTAGATAATTGATGACAACATCAAGGTAATATTAGATTTTCCCATAGGCAGCTTTTCACCTTAAAAATGTGATACCGGATTAAAATGAGTTATGTACGATAATCTAAGATTATTTTTCAAATAACATATTATGCACTACCTACAAGTAAGACTGATTAACAAAGTTAATAGCGTGGACAGCATGTTACACGGCTGATCACGATAATACGATGAGACCTTGTGATAGTGCTTTCACGCCAAACACTAACTGAAACCTAATTAAACTTCATATTTAACGCAATAGAGCTGACATGAATTTGTTTGCTTCGTTAACTGCAAACATTTCCGATGCTAGTCAGTCCGCCCTGCTGTTCTACTACAGCTACCATAACGTACATATTAAGTATACATTGATAACTTTATGCATCATATTGTCTGTGTTATTAGGGGGTCTCTACTTATCGCTGTGAATGCCCAAGCACCAGAAAGCGGTTTTTTACTCTCATTTCCCGAGCAACACTCAGTGGGGACTTAATCCACATTATGCTACTGAGTTTAATGAAAGTCGTGAATTATTAATGTTTGCAATAATATGTTATACATATTGATTATTTCAAATATCTGCCCCATTCAATCTAAATATTAAATAGCGTGTCAAGGGTCAGCTTATAGAACAAGGTGGCATAAACGACAAGTGTTTAGTTACCAAGTTGGCTATACCCATAAATTTGCACGGTGTGGAATGACAAAATGAATAGCATATCTCCTTCACCTGCTGGTGCGGCCACAATATATAAAATTGACAGATTTCACGGCAGTTACCAATAATATGAGTATAATTACTTATATGTTTAAAGCCTGTGTATGCGGTCAGAGTGAACCAAATGAACAGCAATAGTTGAGAATCAATCTTCCGTACAAGCTCAGTTTATTTGAAACCCAATGTGCATGGAAAATGAAAAATCCACTTGTGTATGCACAAACAAATGACAGTTTGAAGAAATGGAAACCACATGACATATTTTTGGCTTGACCATGTCAACACATTCGAATAACACCGACAGCCACATTGACTTCCTCGAACACGCGTAACATAGTTGGGAAACCTTTCTTACATGATACGTTTCCAACGCAGGAATGATACATAGGCACGTGCATTTCAGTAATCCATTGAGTATAAAGCCGAGGTAGCCGACGTTTCTCTTCTTCTGGGTACAACAGTGGTTGCTTACATATGTAAATATGGGTTAAAGCAGCATGTTTCATTAAGCGCTATGTGCGCCTAGGATGATCGTTTGCAGCAATTTCCCTATCCCAACGATGGAGAAATGGGTTAATGTGTATGCCTGACCACGATACTGAATTAAGATCACCATTTGTAGTGAAAAGTGGCACACAATAGAGTTATTGTCATATTGTATTGTCGATATGGCATTATCGAGGCGTTATGTATTATCATGGCAATGTTACATCCCATATCTAGGTTTCTGCACTTTAATAATAAACGAAAACAACGGATCGTATAAAACACTAAGACAGTCAAGGGACATTACCGCAATTCAATATTTGCTGATCGTACCATTATCATAGCTTTATGCTTTCGTGTCAGCAATGGATTTTATTTCAGCAGTTTCTTGTCAATAACAGCGCATGTGTGATTGAATTTTTTAGTCTCCGAGGTCTGAAGTGCTTGATATAACAAAACAATGTATGGCGTAATAACTCCTGTGCCTGTAAAGTAGACCACATTCCATTCCATCCAACAACGCGGTGATCATATGATCTAAAGTGAAACACAAATGTAGGCAATCAGTTGTTCAAAGAGTATAGCAATCTGTACAATTAACACTTCAAAAAGGAAAGGCAAATTCATGATGAACACCGAAAAAGATCCTTTTATTCGGCAATAAATCATTGAATCAGTAGGATTATGTTCTCCGCCAATGTGGAGGAATGGGCAAACATTTAAAAAAATACCGCGCTTTTTAGAAATGTCATGTATTAATATAGATGCGTTACGCTATATATGTCAGTGCGTACCGGACGAACTTTGTTTGGTATGCCCTTGGTTTCACAGTGAATTAAACCATCCTTGGCATTTCGACGCAACGCGGAGTGATGACGGAACGGCTACGTCGGGTCTCCTTTACAATCAAAGCCAATTATGTGATTTTATTAGACTTGCCGTGATATTTGTTACCATGGTCTAGTAACATGGAAGTATATCAATTACGATTGAATGGTGTTGGAGTGTTGCGTAACAGGATATATGAATGTCTGATACAGTGAGCAGAGTTAGAGGTTGAACATCGAGTTGACGTTTATGACAAACATTCAACTTCGCATTCGATGTGAATTAACTAAAGCTTATCACAATTTGGGACAATCGAATTCAAATGGCCGCGAATATCATGTAGCCGTATCAATAAAAAGAACAACCAACTGCATATCACAGACATTAGAAAGCATATATTGCGGACTTGGATAAATGTACCACTGTTAGAGGATGGTGATGAATTATTGCAAGGTAAATATTTTCACTATTGATGCATTGACAAATATGATACTTAATTACCTATGTTTATAGTGGTGGAATTCGTTCCTACAGTCTAAAAGAGAAGGGAAACAATCGGTTGTTAGAGCGATTCAACGGTAATACATACAAGTTTTACCTCTAAACTGACAAAGATAGTCCCATGTGACTCGTTTACATATAGTATGCAATCACAAAATATTTAGACATATTTCAATAAATGTGGTAAGAGCCATTTGTCAACTTCCGAATGAATATGTGTTAATTTTCAAGGAACCATTCGTTATGTAATTTTGCAATTACGCTGACCACGTGCTTGTGAATAAGACAAATGAATGGAAAGTTATCAGCCACGTTATCCGGTAATGTGAAACTGGCGCAATGGATGGTTTGTACGCGTTCTTCTGCGGATTAGAATCTCCTTGCGGTGATGCATGCATACAAATATCGCCAGCCACTGAAATGACTATAGAACACTGCAGCGGACCTACGTAATCTTATGTAGCCATTATTCCACTTATAATTGTGGAATTATTGTGATATCGTTAGGTAGAACATGGCGCGTGTGCAGCAGTAAAAAAGCTGAGAATAATTTGTTAGTTAGACAGAACCAAGCCCAGCCATAGCAGGCTGTAAAGCGTATTGATTTTAATTTGCTCAGGCAAGGCGTGATGGTGATGATGTTCTGCACTTTCATAATTTCGTTTTTGTGAATAATTAAACCCCTTGCTGCCCACAATCTTGTCTTCTTATGAGGAGCATGATATGTGAGTATGTGGGACAAGCCCCAAAACAAAATTTACTGCATGATCACTCCTAGGAGAGATTGTAGCGACCAGAAGGAGCAGCAACCTTTGTCAAGCCATGGGGGGGACTCAGCTGATCTGTGGTTGTCCCTCTGTGCCATTTATGTCATGATTGATCCGACAGGACACCAGATGAGAAGGCGTTAGCATCTCGTTCATGAGAGACTAAAGAGATTTACCCCATTGCCGTTGAGAACAACATAGGGTGAGAAACACGAGCGAGGAAGGGCTATTAACTTACTATTAAATACTCATTAGCACAATAATGCAGCTGTCAGAATGCTTTCGACCCTTAGATACACATCTAATTCCTGCCTTCACATTCTCAGGTTTCCGTCGCGGCCGCTAAGAGGACCACCGTCGTGCACAGCGATTTTGACCGGAACTGGGGGCATGTTTCTCTGCCTGACTAGCTGTCAGCACTTTGTTCGCGCTTTACCAGTTGCTGTTTTAAGTTGCGCGCATTCTTGATGCGTGTTTCTTTAGCTGTAAAGGACATCAAAGACGTCGCCGAAGGTGTCAAGCGTATTCTTAACTTCTCCTGAGTTCATCTGAACGCACGTCGCAATGAGCACATTGGAAACAGTTCTCAAACACAGAGATAATGATAACATAGTGATCAGAGATGTTGCCAACTACATTAATCTCTAGTCGTCTGGAGAGTATTCTGAAAGAACATCAGTATTCACCCGATATTTCTTCGAAGTTAGCGTGCGTGACTGTTGCTACACCATGTCATCACTGTCCCTTCTTAGTGGAAAGTACCCCTGGTGAAAAATTTTCTCAAAGATATGGGAATCCCTCGCTCGATATATAAGAAAACTGATCTCGTAGAATAAGTAAGAAATGCCTGCAGCATCATCAATATTGTGAACTTGGCCGGGGAACATGATGGAGAGAATATTTACAATGAATGAAGAACTATTAGCATACAGGGTCAGCAAGTCAATTTCTCAGATCCCAACAAACTTTCTGCATGGCAGGCCGACATGTCAAATGCATCTGAGATTACTGAGGCCTACTGTCTTGTTCATGTGATGACCAAGCGCAAATGGAGTCCTAGCAGAGTAGTATTATTTGATAGCGAAAGGGGATATAAGCTGTTCCTCAACAGACACATATACGCAGTTGAATATAAATCCCTGAATCATTGTAGGTGTTATCTGAGGGGAAATGTGTTAGGGAGCAGTCCAAGTTCAAGCAACCATACCATGTATGGCTTCTCCTCTCCATATCTTGTACCAAAGAGTCTGCTGGATGTGAGTGCACAGGGTAATTCTTAATTTATATAATTAGATTATTTAACTTAAGAAGGTTGAATACACATCTTATAAATATGTATAAATACCTATGAAGACTTGCTGGTACATTATTAACTTTGTGATTTGTTTTATTTGGTGTTGTGGTTTGGTGGAAGAGAGGTAAAAAGTTTGTTATTTATTTTCTCATCTTTCGCTGAGATGATGGAGGTTGCAAACATGTTGTGGCCATGATGTTTGCAAAGGCTGACTTCAAAACCAATGCAAAGTCTAATCCAGCATTACCGCCTGATGAAGAGACGTGTCTCACGGCTTGTCGCCTTGATTATTTTGATGTCTGGCAATTGCAATTACACAGCCTATATACTTATCACTTCAGTAATGAAACTGACGGAAACTTTACTGTCATCCACCGGCGTTTTTTCGCTTTCTTGTGAATATCGGCCTTGCAGTCCACTACGGCGCAAGTAGATCTGGGCATGGTTGGTTCCGCACAGTCTATATAGCCTAGAGAACGATATTCTGAAACAATTTCCCCTAACTAACACCAATATAAAACATAAAACACAGAATATTCACCAAAGCTTAAATATCTACGTCCCGCTTCGTATATTGCGTTATGGAAAAACATGCCCCAACTACCGGTTGAAAATCAGAATCTTGATTCTCGAGGTATGCCTTCGCCATTGTAGAAAATTCCTTACCTTCACAATGTTCACCTGATGTAACAAGTCCAATTTAATAAGTAATCGTAATTATCTACGGTGAATGAGTTTCAGCAACCGCAATAACTTGTAAATATGCATAATCGCCTAAACTGTGGCAAAGACTTCTTCTCCGTCCGTTAGTAACGTTAATCCTAGACAGGCCTGAAAGACCGGAACAAACGTGCGCACGCGCGTGGATTTCTCACGTGCGACACAACCGCTCGGTCACTTATTAAAACACTTTCTAAGAAACTTTTCTCCTTCCATTAGTGACGTTAATTCTAGACAGGCATGACATACCTAAATATACGCGCGTGCGATTTTTCAATTTTTCCGATATCATCAACAAATCATCGTCCTCCGAACCCATCGAAGTGAACAATTACCTCTCAGCCACCAATCCTTAAACGACGCTACCTCTCTCATTACCCCCGGCTGCTATCTTGGTAAAATAGACCTCAAAAGTGCCTACGCTCTGTTCATATAAACCCAGGACACTGGTCTCAAATAGTATTTCAGTGGTCAGAAGAAACCCACATGCATGTGCAACACCTGTCCCCCTTTCGGCGCAAGCCTGTGTGGGGAAATCTCCAAAGCTTCTCAGCGCAAATTAGCGAGGCATGGCATCACCATTTGAGACCAAAATATTGCATAGGCAGGCACAGAAGGGCTTAATTAGCAATTTGAGACTATAGCTTAGGTCACAGTCAAACCTGGTGCTAACCCCATGCAAACATCCCCGATCTAACATGAGAGCGTTCCACTGGATTCAACATCTAGAACTCAATGCGATTCTATAGCCGCTAACAAAGATCTTCCGTTCCGCATACTCCCCGCTGGCATTGATCTATAACAACAAAACAAAAAGTCATATTCTACATTTCCTTTGCCGGATGCAGCTGGCATCCCACGTTACCATGATTGCCCGGAAACGTCATGATATGACGTCACATACCCAAAATGGTGGTTGAGATCCTAAAAGGTTGACAATGTGCAGGCTGATGACGAAATAAATAAATAACCACATCGGAGCGGATTATCAAAATAGTACGGGAATGGTGATTTCCTGGTTATCGATAAACAGGTTGAAAACGCTATCATATTGTGCGAGAGATTCTCATATTTGAGGGGCCAAAGTCAGCATGTAACCTGGGGACCGTGAATATCGATATAACCATGCAATGTAGCATCGGTTCTTAACGACGCACTGGGTCTAAGATCTCTTGTTACCTAAACAAATTATCAACAGTTCATTGACTTGTAAGTTGTTTTGTTGATAACTAAGTAGTTTTTTTACATCCATAAACTGTCAAACGATACATTAAAGTTGCATGCACAAGACCTATTTTGTCAAGATGCCCATATATTCGGCAATTACAAAATGTACGAGATTTTGACCCACCGGCCAAAATGATTTTTAAGCTAGCCCTAACAATGCGGAAATAGCGTGATCTAGTGTTCATTGTCGCACGCTCACCTATGATTATCTGCACCCTACAAATTTGACTAATTATTCATGAAACTGGACGCAGACACCAGGCTGATAAAGAAATCCACTGGCTCAAAGACTGGGTTACTGGGCCCGGGCCACCGGGCTATTTAACTTGTCGATCCCTACTTCAAATTTACAATATGCAGATACATCATAGAAAGAATCATAAGTGCACAGATATTACGTGCATTATTAAAAAAGATCATCAGTGCTTGTAGTTAACGAGGTGGGAAACTGGACAAATAACATATTGTTACGGGATTTTGTCTACATAGGTCATGAATGGTGCAATTGTGTTAGCGTTGCAAACTGAATAAGACATGGTGAGCGGCAACATGTTGATAATATCATCCCATTAATGACAGTGTTGACTATGTATATGACAGTCGAGTCAGCCTTGTTTCACTTTTGTATTGATTTATTAGCATTTATCTGATACGCCAAACATTCATATCACTGATGACATATATATTGCAGCCTAATATACTCAAACGGCCGTAATCCCCTTCGAACAAGAGTGATCGATCGTTGTTTCTCTTGATTCATCACCATACGTCACAATTATTTAAGTAACAGTTGATGAAAAATTTTACTTGCATGTTTAACTTGTCCAACAGAACGGCCAATATATGTCATCGCGCTTATTCTTACTACACATGGGTTTCATGTCAAGGGCGCATGCTATCGCCGATTCGGTCGAAATCTATTATCGCTTACTTGTGCTTGTGTAGCTGCTGAAATGACTCATTTGTAAACCTTTCTTGGTGTTGACAGAATCACTTTTGACATTTGATCCAGACCAGCGCCGCCGTGAAAACAACCCGAACATTTGCTGCTAAACACGCATATTAGCAGCGTCAAAGTGCACAAGAACAATTGTCTGCTACTATTGCCAATTTAAAACAATTTATCAGCTTCAGGTATCTACTATGAACTACCATGTGCCATGATTATTTTTCACGTTTTGTACAGTACTGGAGATTACAACGGGCTTGAAAACAGCCAGGGTCATGGATTGGACTGAACATTTCCAGTTACATAAGTACTAGGTGATACTGATGATCGTTTCTGAATTGTATCCTTACCACTTACATACTATACAAACATCTGAATCGATTGAGAACCTTGCATTGAAAATTAAACAAAACTATAGTGTAACAAAACGCAATGGATGGGTACCGATATTGCAATCGACAAAAATCTGTTTGTTTTATTCACTCCAAATAATCGATTTCCAAAGCATTGAGTCTCATTCACTCGAAATAATTGCTTTCCATTCCAAATCGTCGAAATGATTGTGTGTGTAGATAATTGATGACAACATCAAGGTAATATTATATTTTCCCAAAGGCAGCTTTTCAGCATTCAAAATGTGATACCGGATTAAAATGAGTTATGTACGATAACCTAAGGTTATTTTTCAAATAACATATTATGCACTACCTACAAGTAAGACTGATTAAAAAAGTTAATAGCGTGGACAGCATGTTACACGGCTGAATACGATAATACGATGAGACCTTATGATAGTGCTGTCACGCCAAACACTAACTGAAACCTGATGGAACTCCATATTTAACGCAATAGAGCTGACATGAATTTGTTTGCTTCGTTAGCTGCAAACATTTCCGATGCTAGTCAATCTGCCGTGCTGTTCTACCATAACATAGATATTAAGTATACATTGATAACTTGATGCATCATATATATATGGCCTTGTCTGTGGATGCACAAGCCCCAGAAAGCGGTTTTTTAACGCTCATTTCCCGAGCAACACCCAGTGGGGACCTGGCAAAATGCTGATAAAGTAGAAATTTGGATAATTTTCGCTGACGACATTAGCTGCTTCGTCACTTAATCCACATTATGCTACTTAGTTTATTGAATGTCGTGAAATATTAATGTTTGCAAGTAAATGTTATACAGATTGTATATTTCGATTATCTGCCCCATTAAATCTAAATATTAAATAGCGTGTCAAGGGTCAGCTTATAGAACAAGGTGGCATAAACGACAAGTGTTTAGTTACCAAGTTGGCTATACCCATAAATTTGCACGGTGTGGAATGACAAAATGAATAGCATATCTCCTTCACCAGCTGGTGCGGCCACAATAAATAAAATTGACAGATTTCACGGCAGTTACCAATAATATGAGTATAATTACTTATATGTTTAAAGCCTTTGTATGCGGTCAGAGTGAACCAAATGAACAGCAATAGTTGAGAATCAATCTTCCGTACAAGCTCAGTTTATTTGAAACCCAATGTGCATGGAAAATGAAAAATCCACTTGTGTATGCACAAACAAATGACAGTTTGAAGAAATGGAAACCACATGACATATTTTTGGCTTGACCATGTCAACACATTCGAATAACACCGACAGCCACATTGACTTCCTCGAACACGCGTAACATAGTTGGGAAACCTTTCTTACATGATACGTTTCCAACGCAGGAATGATACATAGGCACGTGCATTTCAGTAATCCATTGAGTATAAAGCCGAGGTAGCTGACGTTTCTCTTCTTCTGGGTACAACAGTGGTTGCTTACATATGTAAATATGGGTTAAAGCAGCATGTTTTCATTAGGCGCTATGTGCGCCTAGGAGGATCGTTTGCAGCAGTTTCCCTATCCCAACGATGCAGAAAAAGGTTAATGTGTATGCCTGACCAAAATACTGAATTAAGATCACCATTTGTAGTGAAAAGTGGCACACCAGAGAGTTATTGTCATATTGTATTGTCGATATGGCATTATCGAGGCGTTATGTATTATCATGGCAATGTTACATCCCATATCTAGGTTTCTGCACTTTAATAATAAACGAAAACAACGGATCGTATAAAACACTAAGACAGTCAAGGGACATTACCGCAATTCAATATTTGCTGATCGTACCATTATCATAGCTTTATGCTTTCGTGTCAGCAATGGATTTTATTTCAGCAGTTTCTTGTCAATAACAGCGCATGTGTGATTGAATTTTTTAGTCTCCGAGGTCTGAAGTGCTTGATATAACAAAACTATGTATGGCGTAATAACTCCTGTGCCTGTAAAGTAGACCACATTTCATTCCGTCCAACAACGCGGTGATCATATGATCTAAAGTGAAACAAAAATGTAGGCAATCAGTTGTTCAAAGAGTACAGCAATCTGTACAATTAACACTTCAAAAAGGAAAGGCAAATTGCATAAAGCAATATTCATGATGAACACCGAAAAAGATCCTTTGATTCGGCAATAAATCATTGAATCAGTAGGATTATGTTCTCCGCCAATGTGGAGGAATGGGCTAACATTTAAAAAAATACCGCGCTTTTTAGAAATGTCATGTATTAATATAGATGCGTTACGCTATATATGTCAGTGCGTACCGGACGAACTTTGTTTGGTATGCCCTTGGTTTCACAGTGAATTAAAACATCCTTGGCATTTCGAGGCAATGCGGAGTAATGACTGAACGGCTACGTCGGGTCTGCTTTACAATCAAAGCTAATTATGTGATTTTATTAGACTTGCCGAGATATTTGTTACCATCGTCTAGTAACATGGAAGTATATCAATTACGATTGAATGGTGTTGGAGTGTTGCGTGACAGGATATATGAATGTCTGATACAGTGAGCAGAGTTAGAGGTTGAACATCGAGTTGACGTTTATGACAAACATTCAACTTCGCATTCGATGTGAATTAACTAAAGCTTATCACAATTTGGACAATCGAACTCAAATGGCCGCGAATATCATGTAGCCGTATGAAAAAAAAGAACAACCAACTGCATATCACAGACATTAGAAAGCATATATTGCGGACTTGGATAAATGTATCACTGTTAGGGGATGGTGATGAATTATGGCAAGGTAAATATTTTCACCATAGATGCATTGACAAATATGATACTTAATTACCTATGTTTATAGTGGTAGAATTCGTTCCTACAGTCTAAAAGAGAAGGGAAACAATCGGTTGTTAGAGCGATTCAACGGTAATACATACAAGTTTTACCTCTAAACTGACAGAGATAGTCCCATGTGACTCGTTTACATATAGTATGCAATCACAAAATATTTAGACATATTTTAATCAATGGGGTAAGAGCCATTTGTCAACTTCCGAATGAATATGTGTTAATTTTCAAGGTACCATTCGTTATGTAATTTTGCAATTACGCTTACCACGTGCTTGTGAATAAGACAAATGAATGGAAAGTTATCAGCCACGTTATCCTGTAATGTGAAACTGGCGCAATGGATGGTTTGTAGTCTCCTACAACTGTCCACAACGAATATACCACAATGAGGCCAAACCATTTATTAACGAGCGCATCTATTAGTTTCCGACTACTGTTAGCCTGTCAACCCTTTATATATCGATGGGGGATCTCCAAGCGACACACATCGTAATGCCCAGAGAAGATTGCATGCACGTCACATACGTGCGGGTACGCGTTCTTCTGCTGATTAGAATCTCCTTGCGGTGATTCATGCATACAAATATCGCCAGCCACTGAAATGACTACAGAACACTGCAGCGGACCTACGTAATCTTATGTAGCCATTATTCCACTTATAATTGTGGAATTATTGTAATATCGTTAGGTAGAACATGGCGCATGTGCAGCAGTAAAAAAGCAGAGAATATTTTGTTAGTTAGACAGTACCAAGCCCAGCCATAGCAGGCTGTAAAGCGTATTGATTTTAATTTGCTCAGGCAAGGCGTGATGGTGATGATGTTCTGCACTTTCATAACTTCGTTTTTGTGAATAATTAAACTCCTTGCTGCCCACAATCTTGTCTTCTTATGAGGAGCATGATATGTGAGTATGTGGGACAAGCCCCAAAACAAAATTTACTGTGAGACGCAATAAACCAAGTTCAACAATGGTTTGAATAAACAGGATAAATATAATAATCACGGCGAAATAAAGTAATGTTGTTTCATTTCTTCAATTATTTGGTAACTATTCCAAAGGAACAATAACAGTTATGTACATATAATTCATCCTTATAAAAGGCACACGGGTGTTATGAAGGCCACGGCTAATAATCAATTGATTATCGGTTATCTTTTGTGATGGGTTGTGTTTATAGGTCACAGTTGGCAAGGTACATACTGAGTCTGCACACTTATTATTGATTCGGCCAAATAAACCCAATATGGTTCCAGTTTCGTGGTGACGTGCTGCTTCTAACGGCATAGTTAATGACATTTACACCATTAACAACATCTACAATAAACAACACCAACCGGAAACAACACATTGGTGTAGCTTGAAACGGAACGGAAAACATCGTTGAGTGTTGTCAATGATTTCTCCTGGAGTGAGGCCAGGAAATAAACTATGCACTATATCCTATTGCACATATTTTTTATTTATTAATATTTTACCGTTGAATCGAATATGTTTTCTTTTTTGACGCTGACTTTGATCAAAATGGCATCATATCGTCAGTTATGGAACATTCGTGCTGGGAGAGGTATACTGAGGTCTGCCAAATCTAGACAATGAGCTCACATGCTTATGATAGGGTTACAAGATGAGTTTGGTGCAGTCATCACCAGACACGTTAAAGCTACTACCAAAGCGCATGCGCACAGGCAGCTCATCTTCATCGGTAAACTTTTGCCAGTGCAGCGTGCAAGGGTCGGCAGGGTAGCCCTCGAATAGTCTAACACTAGACTTAAAAATCATCGATTATGTTGCAAAATGCTCAACTGGGCACCGAAAAAATTTCATCATTTACCAAACGTTCAAGAACAAAGAATGATAAAGAACCCCAATTGTTCATATGCAAGGTTAGGTGAACAATGTCATTTCAGAATGGAAGCCCATAATGGCAAGACATACAATACGATTGATCTTGAAAAGACGAACAGACGGGATATCACCACGAATACATAATGTTTGAGGAATAATTCCCGTCCTTGTAGATGAAACATTTATTCTGATCAAGGCATATTCTGAAATATATCGTGATTTTGGGGCGCCTTTTAGTCCATTTGCAGCTATTATAGGAACATAGACCGCCACCGAAAGTGACGGCAAACTTTCCAAACGGTGTCATAAGTCAATTGACCTGTGGTTGATGTGCTATGATAACTATTAAATCCCTGCAAAATTTACAGTCGTTTTCCTCCGGGTATGCTTTACTTTTACCACTAGTGTTTGTGCTGGTTTATAATCAAAAGCGAGCCCTGAACCTATTGATTTAGTTTATCGCGTCAGAAATCTGCCCTAACTTTGATTGTTAGTGGGCTTGGCGGCCCATTTCTTTAGATGGAATATGTCCGCGGATAATCATAGCCTTAATAACTTTTTGTCGCTGTATCATCCCATTGCCCCGAGCTAACCTGTACACAGTTGGTGACAGGACCTTCAGTGTTGATGCGTCGCGCCTGTGGAATAAGATACACTCAATAATTTATACCGACCTCATCATTCCTACGTATCTTGCATCTCAAACAAAAAGTGTTGACATTTGTATGCTATTTGTAATTTATGGTGTCGGAATAAATTATCATGGAAGTCCATGGCTTGCAAGTAGAATATATAGCTGCAATGCTTCTGAAATTTAGGGTCCGAAACTCAAGACATTATGATGGTCACTTGGTAATTCTAGGGTTTTGTGACCTATAGCATACCAACAAAAACATGGACTGATTTGACATTGATCGGCAAGACACCCGGGCTCATTCTGTGAAGAAATATTCCATATATCCTCGTGGCAAGAGCTTTTGTGCAAGAAAGTACATTTCGATCACATAGCTGTAACAAAAATGGGTCGATTCATATCAGAATATCGGCTTTAAACAAACAAGCAAGAATCTACATGAAGTATGAACATAAATCTTTATGTTCCTTTTTATTGGAGGTTATCCAAGTGCATTTATCTTCAAAGCTGGGGAAAGGGTCGCAAAGCCAGCGAAATAATGATCAACACGAAATATAATGCATCATTTAGCAAATCTCTTCTATTGTCCTGTAAAGTCAAATCGTTGCCTAGCGAAACTCACTCTAATAAAGAACTTGTTATTAACAAGCTGTTCTCAATGTATGTTGTTAGCAATGCAGTTCAAAACTTTGCCATTACCTGACTGCTATTCTTGTGTAAAATTTGGTGGCTAAGTGGAGCCTTGAATACGTCCATTGGTAAACATCCATTTGTAAACAGTGTGTTTCTGTCAAAGGTCAAATTGTGATTGACCGCAGCTGACCTGTGTGACCTCCCATTCCACCGCATCTCATTAAATTATGACCGATTGGTCAAGACAATTGGTCTTTAAAGACTGCGACTGTTGATTGCTTAACCACCTTATTATCCGAATATATTACTATGAGTCTACCACAGGCGCTAGGCTCCAAGAGCAATGCTTTCCTACTGCCGCGGTCGATATAGACCAAGCCGCTCGGAAGCCTGAGCTCGTGAATTGAGCGTCTGTGTAGCTGCAGCCAGCGGTTGTACATCACTACTGTTCCCTTAATTTGTATTCGTACCTATTAGTGACACTCACCTGGATATTGTAATTTATGTTATCTAAACAGCGCCAGGACAGTCAACATTGAGATCAGAGTGCTTCTATGTTGTTTACTTCCCCTTAATGGCCTCAATACAGCAGGTGATCAATGGGGTAATGACTTTATTAGCCCCACCATCTCCTGATCCTAGTCTTAGCAGACGAACGTCAACAAGGGCTATGATCTTGATAGTGAGCAACGACGAGGCTAGTCAAGTTACATGACCGCTGTTGGTTATTGACGTAAGCGGATTGCCTTAGGTACATAATTGCGACACAACTTTTATGGCCTCGAAAACAACATAGGATTTCACACAAAAAAAAGAAAATGGTATCTAATGTAAAAGATATTCTTCATTAATAATATATTATAAGCACAAAATGTATCACTACATCATTTGTTGTCAGTGGTCATTTACATTAGACTATTAAACGGCACTGTCCATACTAGATCGGCGCGGCGTTTGGCCAATCTACCACACCGTATGCTCCAATTCTTCTTTTAGATCCGAAAGGCTTAATTCTCTGAGATTTGCCATTGATATCGTATGTAAACAAAAACAATCTTTACCTGGTTTAGCAAGCTATTTTCTAATTAGTCAACCAGTGTAAATTTGGCATTAAACAAATCGTCTCATAACTGTAATTCCACGCCGCAATGGCTTATCCTATTTCAAATAAAGAAAACACGCCGGTAACTTCAGGGCTATGAATATTTCCACGCTACATATGTCGAAGTTGGTTTGGAAAGGAGCAAAATAGCTCTTAATACATGGGCGTCCTTTGTTCGCGCTTTACCAGTTGCTGTTTTAAGTTGCGCGCATTCTTGATGCGTGTTTCTTTAGCTGTAAAGGACATCAAAGACGTCGCCGAAGGTGTCAAGCGTATTCTTAACTTCTCCTGAGTTCATCTGAACGCACGTCGCAATGAGCACATTGGAAACAGTTCTCAAACACAGAGATAATGATAACATAGTGATCAGAGATGTTGCCAACTACATTAATCTCTAGTCGTCTGGAGAGTATTCTGAAAGAACATCAGTATTCACCCGATATCTCTTCGAAGTTAGCGTGCGTGACTGTTGCTACACCATGTCATCACTGTCCCTTCTTAGTGGAAAGTACCCCAGGTGAAAATATTTCTCAAAGATATGGGAATCCCTTGCTCGATATATAAGAAAACTGATCTCGTAGAATAAGTAAGAAATGCCTGCAGCACCATCAATATTGTGAACTTGGCCGGGGAACATGATGGAGAGAATATTTACAATGAATGAAGAACTATTAGCATACAGGGTCAGCAAGTAAATTTCTCAGATCCCAACAAACTTTCTGCATGGCAGGCCGACATGTCAAATGCATCTGAGATTACTGAGGCCTACTGTCTTGTTCATGTGATGACCAAGCGCAAATGGAGTCCTAGCAGAGTAGTATCATTTGATAGCGAAAGGGGATATAAGCTGTTCCTCAACAGACACATATATGCAGTTGAATATAAATCCCAGAATCATTGTAGGTGTTATCTGAGGGGAAATGTGTTAAGGAGCAGTCCAAGTCCAAGCAACCATACCATGTATTGCTTCTCCTCTCCATATCTTGTACCAAAGAGTCTGCTGGATGTGAGTGCACAGGGTAATTCTTAATTTATATAATTAGATTATTTAACTTAAGAAGGTTGAATACACATCTTATAAATATGTATAAATACCTATGAAGACTTGCTGGTACATTATTAACTTTGTGATTTGTTTTATTTGGTGTTGTGGTTTGGTGGAAGAGAGTTAAAAAGTTTGTTATTTATTTTCTCATCTTTCGCTGAGATGATGGAGGTTGCAAACATGTTGTGGCCATGATGTTTGCAAAGGCTGACTTCAATACCAATGCAAAGTCTAATCCAGCATTACCGCTTGATGAAGAGACGTGTCCCACGGCTTGTCGCCTTGATTATTTTGATGTCTGGCAATTGCAATTACACAGCCTATATACTTATCACTTCAGTAATGAAACTGACGGAAACTTTACTGTCATCCACGGGCGTTTTTGCAGTCCACTACGGCGCAAGTAGATCTGGGCATGGTTGGTTCCGCACAGTCTATATAGTCTAGAGAACGATATTCTGAAACAATTTCCCCGAACTAACACCAATATAAAATATAAAACACAGAATATTCACCAGAGCTTAAATACCTACGTCCCGCTTCGTATATTGCGTTTTGGAAAAACATGCCCCAACTACCGGTTGAAAATCAGAATCTTGATTCTCGAGGTATGCCTTCGCCATTGTAGAAAATTTCTTACCTTCATAATGCTCACCTGATGTAACAAGTCCAATTTAATAAGTAATCGTAATTATCTACGGTGAATGAGTTTCAGCAACCGCAATAACTTGTAAATATGCATAATCGCCTAAACTGTGGCAAAGACTTCTACTCCGTCCATTAGTAACGTTAATCCTAGACAGGCCTGAAAGACAGGAACAAACGTGCGCACGCTCGTGGATTTCTCACGTGCGACACAACCGCTCGGTCACTTATTAAAACACTTTTTAAGAAACTTTTCTCCTTCCATTAGTGACGTTAATTCTAGACAGGCATGACATACCTAAATATACGCGCGTGCGATTTTTCAATTTTTCCGATATCAGCAACAAATCATCGTCCTCGGAACCCATCGAAGTGAACAATTACCTCTCAGCCACCAATCCTTAAACGACGCTACCTCTCTCATTACCCCCGGCTGCTATCTTAGTAAAATAGACCTCAAAAGTGCCTACGCTCTGTTCATATAAACCCAGGACACTGGTCTCAAATAGTATTTCAGTGGTCAGAAGAAACCCACATGCATGTGCGACACCTGTCCCCCTTTCGGCGCAAGCCTGTGTGGGGAAATCTCCAAAGCTTCTCAGCGCAAATTAGCGAGGCATGGCATCACCATTTGAGACCAAAATATTGCATAGGCAGGCACAGAAGGCCTTAATTAGCAATTTGAGACTACAGCTTATATCACAGTCACACCTGGTGCTAACCCAATGCAAACATCCCCGATCTAACATGAGAGCGTTCCACTGGATTCAACATCTAGAACTATAGCCGGTAACAAAGATCTTCTGTTCCGCATACTCCCCGCTGGCATTGATCTATAACAACAAAACAAAAAGTCATATTCTACATTCTTTTGCCTGATGCAGCTGGCATCCCACGTTACCATGATTGCCCGGAAACGTCATGATATGACGTCACATACCCAAAATGGTGGTTGAGATGCTCAAAGGTTGACAATGTGCAGGCTGATGACGAAATAAATAAATAACCACATCGGAGCGGATTATCAAAATAGTACGGGAATGGTGATTTATCCTGGTTATCGATAAACAAGTTGAAAACGCTATTATATTGTGCGAGAGATTCTCATATTTGAGGGGCCAACGTCAGCATGTAAACTGGGGACCGTGAATATCGATATAACCATGCAATGTAGCATCGGTTGTTAACGACGCACTGGGCCTAAGATCTGTTGTTACCTAAACAAATTATCAACAGTTCATTGACTTGTAAGTTGTTTTGTTGATAACTAAGTAGTTTTTTGAAATCCATAAGCTGTCAAACGATACATTAAAGTTGCATGCACAAGACCTAGTTTGTCAAGATGCCCGTGTATCCGGCAATGACAAAATGTACGAGATTTTGACCCACCAGCCAAAATAATTTTTAAGCTAGCACACAGCTTAAAGCACACCTTTCGTTATTGAAATATCCATAACCAGATCGATGCGTATACAATCATGACATAAATGGACAATTTGATGTTGTTTTGAGGATGTCTTTAATCGCCAACAAATACATGACGTCATGATTCGCATGAGGTTTCCTATAGGGATATGAACCTGATGAATGCTTCAATCACTGAATGAATTATCTCGTAGTCGCACCAAGTGACCTAAGCTGTTAATCCGTCAATATTTAGTAAGCCGGATTGGATAATTATCTGGTGCACTCCATTGGGGATCATTCAATAAGAAATAGTAAAGCGACGTTCCTTTCCCCCATATAAAAGAATTAAATATAATTAAGCTTAGCATATATGTTCATCAAGGGGAGGCTCATGCCATACGTTATGGACAGGATGGTCATCAGTCTGAAACTGAAACCTGAAAAGTCGAATATGGAGGGGCTATGAACTGACCTAACAAGCGATTTAACAAGCGACTGGGGCTAGCTGCTATAACGTACCGTGGGCATTATCAGTGGATATGAATATAGGGTTGTTGTTTGATTACACCAAGACTTGCGACAGCATTAAAAATAGTGTGACTACCTGAAGGGAACATTATCTGTTCAATATTGATCGAACATATATGTGTGTTTGTATGTGTATATATATATTTATGCACATATATATATACATATATATTTATATATATATATATATACATGTATATGTGTATATATTAATATATATATAAATATATAAATATATATATACATAGATTTATATATATATATATATATATAACAAATACCTATATATATATTACATATATATATATATATATATATATATATATATATATATATATATATATATAATATACACATATATATACACATATGTTGTCCCGATAACAAATATACAAAGCAAATGTGGAGCCTTAATCATTACTAGCATACATTAGCCACAAAATATCACACTTAACAGAAGCCATAACCATTAGGGAACGAATGTTATTCATAGTTTTATGTTCCAAAGCTTGCTTGATGCTGGAACAATTCAACAGTTGGGACGATAAACAATTAGATGACCGATGAAATGATGCAAGGGTTTTGCTGATCCTACAGTCTGGCCGTTAATTGTCAGGCAATAACCCATCGTATTATTGTGTGTATGATATGAATAAAGGTATATGACATGATGCGGTTCGACATTGTCCTGTCATGCTAGTTCAACAAGGGATCAATAGAGCTGCGTGGATCCCATATGTGGCATTGCGAGATTGTGTGCGCCTAACATTAATTACGAGGAAATTCATTAACGTTGCCAGCGCATAGATCACTAAGTAGAGCTCCTAGTTGCCTTGCCTTGGGCAATGCAGAATTCAATCTATCAAATGATAGCAATGCATTTATATAAAGCATGAGCTATATAAGACTCATATGTGATTTGAGAACCCACGATTATTCCAAATTATTTCTTTAAGACATAAAGTTGACATAAGGACGTATATATCCGCAACTGCCACAGTATTCATTTCTCTTGATGATAAATATAACGTTGCAAAAATCATTACGGAGCTTTCTTAAAGCTGACTTAGTTGCAATGACCAACATGAATAGGCATTGCATGGAATACCTAATGCACTTAAAAAGGTTGATTATCTCATTGTTCGCTTCCAGAATCTAGTAGTTGAGCCTAAACAAACTTTTACTGTGTGGGGGAAGAAAGCTAATGGCCACAATGAACAGATACATAATAGCAATATTCTATTCTATACAATAAATACCCTAGATGCGAATGAATGCCTTTTTGAAAATGGTACAATCCGTAATTTCCTTAAAGTTCACAGCCTACGGGATAGATCCCCTTTGTTGGAAAAGGACTGTTATGGTGCAGCGCATTTCATCTGGACACATCTTCACAGCCATGAAAACTGCTCGTTTAATAATCAAGGTACTCAAGCTGGACCGATCTCACACTTAATTAGATTCAAGCCGTCGCAGCATATAATGTTGGAGTTCGTAGCCAATTCTAGACTCGATTTGCCTATAGCCAGCTATAGGCATAGTAAGGTAGTGCACCGCGCAAAAGAGTCTACAAACATTAGTAAAAAAGAGCGCGCTATTGCAAAGGAATCAAACCCTCTCCTTGTAGTCGCATGACTGGGCGATATAAAAACGCAACCCGTGCAGGGCTCGTCAAGCTCCAGAAATATCACTGCCAGTAAGCAGCTTGAATCACTGGCCCGAATCTAAAATCCACTGGCCCGAATAAGCATTGATGGACAAATATTCATACAACGTGACAAAAATAAGATGCAGATTACAGTACTTGAAATAACCGCAGAGGTACCGACCAGCTGGTAACTTGCAAAAAGGAGTAATTTAACCAGTAAGCTAGGAAATGCTGTGTTCGCGATAGCCTGACTTTAAAGACCCCTTCTTGACTAAAGTCTGCTGCTTCCGTAAAGCTCAGTTTATTTGAAACCCAATATGCATGGAAAACGAAAAGAATAATCCACTGTTGTAAGCGCAAACAAATGACAGTTCGAAGGAATGGAAACCACATGACATATTTTTGGCTTGACCATGTCAACACATTCGAGTAACACCGACAGCCACATTGACTTCCTCGAACACGCGTAAAATAGTTGGGAAAGCTTTCTTACATGATACGTTTCCAACGGAGGAACGATACATAGGCACGTGCATTTCAGTAATCCGTTGAGTATAAAGCAGAGGTAGCTGACGTTTCTCTTCTTCTGGGTACAACAGTGGTTGCTTACATAAGTAAATATGGGTTAAAGCAGCATCTGCATGTGCACTACGTCTTCATTAGGCGCTATGTGCGCCTAGGATGATCGTTTGCAGCAGTTTCCCTATCCCAACGATGCAGAAAAGGGTTAATGTGTATGCCGGACCAGAATACTGAATTAAGATCACCATTTTTTAGTGAAAAGTGGCACACCAGAGAGTTATTGTCATATTGTATTGTCGATATGGCATTATCACGGCGTTATGCATTATCATGTTACATCGCATATCTAGGTTTCTGCACCTTGATAACAAACGTGGAGGAATGGGCAAAAAAATACCGGGCTTTTTAGAAATGTCATGTATTAATATAGATGCGCTGCGCTATATATGTCAGTGCGTACCGGACGAACTATGCGTGTTTTGCCCTTTGTTTCAGAGTGAATTAAAACTTCCTTGCCATTTCGACGCAATGCGGAGTGATGACTGAAAGGCTACGTCGGGTCTGCTTTACAATCAAAGCCAATTATGTGATTTTATTAGACTTGCCGTGATATTTGTTACCATCGTTTAGTAACATGGAAGTATATATGATTGAATGGTGTTGGAGTGTTGTGTGACAGGATATATGAATGTCTGATACAGTGAGCAGAGTTAGAGATTGAATATAGAGTTGACGTTTATTACAAACATACAACTTCGCATTCGATGTGAATAAACTAAAGCTTATCACAATTTGGGACAATCGAACTCAAATGGCCGCGAATATCATGTAGCCGTATCAACAAAAAGAAAAGAACTGCATATCACAGACATTAGAAAGCATATATTGCGGACTTTGATAAATGTATCACCTCTTAGAGGATGGTGATGAATCATGGCAAGGTAAATTTTTTCACCATAGATGCATTGACAAATATGATACTTAATTACCTATGTTAAAGTGGTGGAAATTCGTTCCTTCAGTCTAAAAGAGAAGGGAGTCAATCGGTTCTTAGAACGATTCAACTGTAATACATACAAATTTTACTTCTAAAATGACAAAAATATTCCCAAGTGACTGGTTTATATATAGTATGCAGTCACACAATATTTAGACATATTTCAATAAATGTGGTAAGAGCCATTTGTCAACCTCCGAATGAATATGTGTTAATTTCAAGATACATTCGTTATGTAATTTTGCAATAACGCTTACCACGTGCTTGTGAATAAGACAAATGAATGGAAAGTTAATCAGCCACGTGATCCTGTAATGTGAAACTGGCGCAATGGATGGTTTGTAGTCTCCTACAACTGGCCCAAACGAATATACCACAATGAGGCCAAACCATTTATTCACGAGCGCATCTTTAGTTTCCGACTGCTGTTAGCTAGTCAGCCCCTTTTATATATCGATGGGGGGATCTCCAAGCGCCACACACATTTTAATGACCAGAGAAGATTGCTTGCACGTCACATACGTGCGGGTATGCGTTCTTCTGCTGATTAGAATCTCCTTGCGGCGATTCATGCATACAAATATCGCCAGCCACTGAAATGACTATAGAACACTGCAGCGGACCTACGTAATCTTATGTAGCCATTATTCCACTTATAGTTGTGGAATTTTGTAATATCGTTAGGTAAAACATGGCGCGTGTGCAACAGTAAAAAGCTGAGAATAATTTGTTAGTTAAGACAGTACAAGCCCAGTCCATAGCAGGCTGAAAAGCGTATTGATTTTAATTTGCTCAGGCAAGGCGTGATGGTGATGATGTTCTGCCTTTTCATAACTTCGTTTTTGTGAATAATTAAACTCCTTGCTGCCCACAATCTTGTCTTTTATGAGGAGCATGATATGTGAGTATGTGGGACAAGCCCCAAAACAAAATTTACTGTGAAACGCAATAAACCAAGTTCAACAATGGTTTGAATAAACAGGATAAATATAATAATCACGGCGCAATAAAGTAATGTTGTTTTATTTCTTCAATTATTTGGTAACTATTCCAAAGGAACAATAAGAGTTATGTACATATAATTCATCCTTATAAAAGGCACATGGGTGTTATGAAGGCCACGGCTAATAATCAATGGATTATCGGTTATCTTTTGTGATGGGTTGTGTTTATAGGTTACAATGAGCAAGGTACACTCATTAATTATTCGGCCAAACAAACCCAACATGGTTCCAATTTCGTGGTGACGTACTGTCACTAACGGCATAGTTAATGACATTTACACCATTAACAACATCTACATTAAATGACACCAACCGAAAACAACACATTGGTGTAGCTTGAAACGGAAAACATCGTTGAGTGATGTCAATGATTTCCCCTGGAGAGAGATCAGGAAAAAAACTATGCACTATATCCTATTGCACATATTTTTTATTTATTAATATTTTACCGTTAAATCTAAAATTTCTCCTATGTTTTCTTTTTGGAAACCGACTTTGATCAAAATGGCATCATATCGTCAGCTATGGAAAATTCGTGCCGGGGGAGGAATACTGAGGTCTGACAAATCCAGACGGACAGTGAGCTCACATGCTCATGATAGGGTTACAAGATGAGTTTGGTGCAGTCATCACCAGACACGTTAAAGCTACTACCAAAGCGCATGCGCACAGGCAGCTCATCTTCATCGGTACACTTTTTCCCGTGCAGCGTGCAAGGGTCGGCAGGGTAGCCCTCGAGTAGTCAAAACTAGACTTAAAAATCATCGAGTATGTTGCAAAATGCTCGACTGAGCACCAAAAAGAGTTCATCATTTGCCAAACGTTCAAGAACAAAGAATGATAAAGAACCCCAATTGTTCATATGCAAGGTTAGGTGAACAATGTCATATCGGAATGGAAACCCATAATGGCAAGACATACAATACGATTGATCTTCAAAAGACGAACAGACGGGATATCACCGCGAATACATAATGTTTGAGGAATAATTCCCGTCCTTGTGGATGAAACATTTATTCTGATCAAGGCATATTCTGAGGTGAAGTGCTTGTGAACTGAAATATATCGTGATTTTGGGGCGCCTTTTAGTCCATTTGCAGCTATTATAGGAACATAGACCGCCACCGAAAGTGACGGCAAACTTTCCAAACGGTGTCATAAGTCGCTTGACTATCGGTTGATGTGCTATGATAGCTATTAAGTACCTGCAAAATTTACAGTCGTTTTCCTCTGGGTAAGCTTTACTTTTACCACTAGTGTTTGTGCTGGTTTATAATCGGAAGCGAGCCCTGAACCTATTGATTTAGTTTATCGCGTCAGAAATCTGCCCTAACTATGATTGTTAGTGTGCTTGGCGGCCCATTTCTTTAGATGGAATATGTCCGCGGATAATCATAGCCTTAATAACTTTTTGTCGCTGTATCATACCATTGTTCGGCGCCACCTAAGAGCCTAATAAACAGTTTTTCCCTTTACTTCAATGGAGGGATGGAAACAATGATAGGAATGCTTAACATTAGCAAAATAAATTGCACTCATTCTCGCAGCGTAGCTCAACAACTCTATCGGTCCATCGGCCCACATAACAATAATTACTTATCCTATTTTAACTACGCTACGTTATCGATAGTGGATTCCTATATAATCAACTCGGATCTCATTTATAACGTTGCGAATATATATGGCATGGCAATTTTGATCATTTTTTATGGCTCGCTTTCTTATAAAGCAAGCTAGCGGCCCCAAATTACACATGGACCACTCTAATATTGATGTTCACTCAAAAACTCTAAATCATCCCTGCATGACCTTCGACCTGTGTTACTATTGTATAACTTATCAGAGTCACTTACGCCACATAAACCCGATGCTGTCTTGTTGAAAGTGTTAATGTCATTTTAAAAAGCAAGGTGTAGCTCTTGTGCTGTTGATCGCAATGATTGGGGCTAACATGCATTATGGTCATGATGTTATCATAATGTTACTTTCCCTTGTCATTCCTTTCTTTTACAGGGTCAGCAGTTGCACATGTACCAGTCTCCTAACTGCCTACATTCAGCAAACAAAAACCTCCTAGTAGAGCCCCGAGCTAACCTGTACACAGTCAGTGACAGGGCCTTCAGTGTTGATGCGTCGCGCCTGTGGAATAAGATACACTCAATAATTTATACCGACCTCATCATTCCTACGTACCTTGCATCTCAAACACAAAGTGTTGACATTTGTATGCTACATGTAATTTATGGTGTAGGAATAAATGATCATGGAAGTCCATGGCCTGCAAGTAGAATATATAGCTGCAATGCTTCTGGAATTAAAGGTCCGAAACTCAACACATTATGATGGTTACTAGGTAATTCTAGGGTTTTGTGACCTATACCACACCAACAATAACATGGACTGATCGGACATTAATCGGCAAGACACCCGGGCTTATTATATGTTGAAATATTCCATAATTTCTTGTGGCGACAGCTTTTGTGCTAATAAGTACACTTTGATCACATAGCTGTGACAAAAAATCGGTCATGACATATCAGAAATATCGGCTTTGAACATAAACACAATAATTTACATAAAGTATAAACATAAATCTTTATGTTCCTTTTTATTGAAGGTCATCCAAGTGGATTTATCTGCAAAACTGGGTAAGGGTAACATAGCCAGCGAAACCAACTAATCTCGATGTAAGTTGTCAGCAATGCAGTTCAAAGCTTTGCCATTTGCTTACTATTTGCTATTCTTGCGTAAAATTTGGTGGCTAAGTGGAGCCTTGATAACATCTGCAACGATATGACCTTCGCAGAATACGTCCATTGGCACATATCTATTTGTAAACAGTGTGTTTCTGTTAAAGGTCAACTTGTGATTGACCGCAGCTGACCTGTGTGACCTTCCGCTCCACCAAATATCATTAAGTTATGACCGGTTGGTCAAACAAATTGGTCTTTGACGACGGAGACTGTTGATTGCTTAACCACCTTGTTTTTCGAATATATTACTTTGAGTCTACCACAGACGCTAGGCTCCAAGAGCAATGTTTTCCTACTGCCGAGGTCGATATTGACCCAGCCGCTTGGAAGCCTGAGCTCTTGAATCGAGCGTCTGTGTAGCTAGCTGCAGCCAACGGTTGTACATCACTACTGTTCCCTTGATTAGCATTCGCATCGCAATTGAACACTTACACCTCCAAAATCTGATCGATGATAACCGAAAAGTAATTAGAGTTTTGAAGCGGCAAAATCGAGATAACCGAAAAAAAACTGATTGATTATTATCGATAACCGAAAAGATTTAGAGTTTTGAAGCGGCAAAATCGAGATTGAACACTTACACCTCCAAAAACTGATCGATTATTATCGATAACCGAAAAGATATTAGAGTTTTGAAGCGGCAAAATCGAGATGAACACTTACACCTCCAAAATCTGATCGATTATCACTTGGATCTGCATATCACTTTTATTTCTCTACGTTTTGGTGCAATCTAAATAGCATTTGCTTTAAGAATAACGTGGTACGACCATTTGTCTTTGGGTACATAATCGCGACACAACTTTTATGGCCTCAAAAAAAACCCTAAATATCACCCCAAAAAACGACAATGGTATCAAATGTAAAATATATTCTTCATCAATAACATATTGTAAGAACAAAATGTATCATTGCATCATTTGTTGTCAGTGGTCATTTACATGAGACTATTAAACGTCCAAAAAAGGCACTGTCCTTACGAGATCGGCGCGGCGTTTGGCCAACCTACCACCGTATGCCCAAATTCTTCTTTTAGATCCGTAACGCTCAATTCCCTGAGATTTGCCATTGATATCGTATGTAAACAAAAACAGAAACCGCAATCTTTACCTGGTTTAGCAAGCTATTTTCTAAGTAGCCAACCAGTGTAAATTTGGCATTAAACAAATCGTCTCATAACTGTAATTCCACGCCGCAATGGCTTATCCTATTTCAAATAAAGAAAACACGCCGGTAACTTCAGGGTTATGAATATGTCCACGTGATAAAGGTCAAGCTAGTTTGGAAAGGAAAAGAAATGCTCTTAATACATGGGGTCTTCCGTGACGCGTGGTTGGTGTAATGCATGAAGGCAGCGGGCATCCTAGGTTCAAGTGGAAGTTTCGCAAAGTGTGTATTTCCGAGAGACTTCTTACCCGATTGTAGCATTAGTCTGATGTCGAACTACGACAGACCGATACAGGGGAGAGCGAAACGTGAATGATGCACGCTTACACCATGAAGATAGCTCTTGATCGATTGGTATGAGTTGAGTGAGTGTTCTGTAAAAGTAAGCAACGTAACGACAGGTGGTTGTAGATGTAGCCGCAATAGGGGTCAGGCCGTATGAGACACAATACTTAATATAAATTCGCCAATGAGTCGCTAAGTTTGCCGTCGTTCCCGAAGTAAAGACGCTGTTTTGAATGAAGGCCACGTCGCGGTCGATCATGTGATATGTGCGAGAGTTTTCGGCTATGTCGCTCAGAATGGGCGTGCCAACGATACCATGCGATAAGCAAACGTATCACTGCTACTAAGTTGTTCAGTGTTATGTTGGATAAGATTTGTACATACATTTCTTCAGAAGGATTATAGCTTATGTTCGTGGTAGTTATTACAATAGCGACAGCTTTGTCAATAAAGATGCAATTAACCTATTCCGTTCCCCGCAAATGCGTCCTTGACTAACATTTACATGTACACACCTAAACACGCACACACACACACACGGCAAATTTCTGGTATGTTTTTCCAGTACCTTTCGATTTTGATTAAGCTCAGTGATTCCAGGTCGGCGCAGCGACAAGTCGCTTCTCGAGCGATGAGTGCGATGTTTTGTATCTGAGAAAACCATATTTTTTCACCATGTCGAACAATGCTTCCGAATCACCTGATGCCTTCAGAGCATGAACTACCAGCGTTGGAATCGACGGGGCAAAACCATAACAATTGATTGAAGAAGGGGGCGGTTTAAATTATTGAACTGGAGGACTTAATTTGCAATGGATGTTAAACCATTGGCGCCGTCTGCTTTCGGCAGCGATTCGGGAATCTGACAGTATAAAAGCCACTCAGCCTAAAGAGGCTTCTCCACCTGTCTGTGAGAACCTAACCACACTACAAGTGGTAAAGGGTTTATAACTAGCTCTTGTGAACCAAGTGGAGCTTGCACTTCCTCTTGATTCTCGTGGTTAGCCTTCGCCAATGTAGAAAATTCGATGAAAAGACCTTACCTTCACGATGTCCACTTGATGTAACAAGTCCAATTTAATAAATGAATGTGAATGAGTTTCAGCAAACGCAATAACTTGTTAATATGCATAATCGACTGAACCATGGGAGGCGATTTACTTTTCCAACTAATTTCAAATATGGCGGCGAGATTGCGCAACATAAGCCAGTTGGAACATTGGCGAGATGCATAGGCCAACGAGATGAGATGTGACCAAGATTGGGTGTTTGATTGGATACACAATATCTAATCAACGGTAACATAATATTCTTGGGGTAATTGATCGCTGGAAACGATAAGAGGTTTTTCTTCTAACATTATCAATCTTCAGAACTCCCCCTATATACTCTCGCCAAGTAACTATATTTTTTTAATGAATCGTTCTCTCCTTCCATTAGTGACGGAACGCACTCGATTTCCGTTTGCAGCGTCAATTCTAGACAGGCATGACAGACCTTAATAAACGTGCGCGCGCTGATTTTGTACGTGCGACACACTTATAAAATATCAATGACAACAAGGCTTTATATCACTTGTTTTGTTTTACCACCGAAGGGTCACACCAAACCGTGGGGTTCTAAGTGCACTATGGCGTCTGTTACCGACTCAATATAAACCACAGTCACTTAAGTTGCCAGCAGCGTGGGTGCGGTTATTGCGCCATCTGCGAGCTCCCTGGCTTCCCGCTCAACCAGTATAACCCATATGGACACTAAACCATGGATTCCGTGCTGCATGTAAAGTGACAATCCATCCCTGCGCAACGACATAATGGACAGATTGAGCTTATAACATCAATTACAAATCAAAACTTGAGGATAAAAACAACACCCACCTCAGCATGTCTGTGTCTTTAATCACGGGCAATCCTATGATAACAGAAGCGAATTAATCAATAAGATATATCACTGAAATAAAGTTTATCAATTCAAACCATATGTAAATGGGTCAAGTTCAAGTACATATAATTTATACAGTACCGCAGATAATCCAGCTGTAACAGATCCATGACAAAGTTCTTATATAATCTCCAGTCGTAATGTAAATTGAATGTTGGTATCAGGTGATAAGCCCGTTCTGTTCTACCTCTTGCTATTGTTCAGCTTTTACAGCTCCAGGTGAAATGCTACAAGTTAAGTCATGTGGTAAGGTAGCATAGACATCCAAATACACTTCCATTACTTGTCAACAAGGTATTAACATGTTACTTTTGACCACAAGACTCCCCAAATGGATATCCTTTCACATAATGGCCAATATAGTTACAGCCCACAACAAGTGGTCATTGGAAAATATATATATATATATATATATATATATATATATATATAGATATATATATATATATATATATATATATATCTATATATATATATATATATATATATATTATATATATATATATATATATATATATATATATATGTATATATATATATGATTAAGAGTTGTGCCCACTATGGTGACACCTAAATAGGTAATGGCCTCATCTCTGCACAGCGATGATATCCGGCATGGTTTTTGTCGTTTCTTGCGTTAGTATTTATCATGTTTAATATATGGTACCACTGGGCCAATATTTCGCTTTCTACAGATTTCATCTCACCGGTTGTCAGTCATGGAAGTAAAATGAAATGTCCGTAAAAAATATAATGTGTCCATGGTATCGCAAGATGTTACAAAAACACGGATGTTTTTTTAGAATGCGTGCAGATAATTCTTGCCTGGTTAATCACATTCCGGTAATGGTACTAAAGTCCCGTGGAACACATGACCACACCACAAAGCACATCAAGCTTTCAATACAGCTTCTCATGCCTTCCGTCGTTAATTAATTTAGAATGACTTCATGTCTACGCATCGGTCACCACTGTATTATTTAACGTTGTTTCGAAACAATCATGTAATGATTATTCGGTTAAGCAACGGACCTCATTCTATAGCAACGTATTTTGCAGACCACTTTTGTCACAGCTGCTGTTCAATTCAATACTACCTTCTGGTCTTGGTTTTTCATTAAGAATGCAATGCCAGCCTCTTTCATAAGTTCTGACATATTGTATACTTTTGTTAGATGACTCGATGGTACTCTATGTGCCATGGATTTAACTAAATGCGCACAAATAGGCTTTCTTACGAGGGTGATAAAAGTTTAGGAGTAACGCTCGATAGTACACCTGAGTGCAATCAAGTATATTTGTCGCTAGCTACGCGAAAAGTGGGGTTTCCATAGCGTTGTTGCATTACTTTTGCTACAGGTATTGTATTATAATTACATGCCATATGCAACAATAGTTCAACAGTACAAATAAGCCTGTTGTCCACGTTGATAAGAACGAATAATCGATAAGACAGGGGAGTTTAAAGGGTCTTGCTAGCAATTGAAGACATCAGATGCTGCTGCTTTTCTTGGGCATGTAATCTTGTTCAAACGGGACGGTGCCACCTAAAGCATAGTGAACGATGTATATGTTGATTACGAATTATTATGTCCCATCTCTTCGACATGGGCATTATCACTAGGCAACAATGCATCGCTGTTGTTCGTTTTGTTTGTCGGAATGATGATAATTAAGGGGCACAACTTGAGAGAAAACAATCATAAGTCAAGTAAACCTAGCTTTTATGTGACCGTTTACCCCACCCGGCTGATCAATAACACGCATTTACATTGATGATGCGCCTCAAAACACCCAGGTGCATAATACGGACGAATCGGCAATGAATGTAAATTTTCCCTTAGTATAGAATCTTTTTGCACTAGCTCCTCACTAGAATGTTGATTTGTGCATCAAAGTGAACCCTGGTGCCATGAAACGCTATATCTATCCCAATCTTTGTTATTAAGCTTCAAGAGTACACAGCAGTGTTAGTTGTATTTTAGATTGTTTATTTGTGATTAATTGCCATTGGCAAAGTGTTGATAATATATATGAATATGGTCATACAGCATATCGCGAGTCTTTGTTATCGCTTTAAATCGATAAAAATTCATGTCGATTGAAGACGACACAAAGCCGCATTCACATGTATTGACGTCATGTGCATACGTAAGATTCGACACATCTGTCATGCGCCCGTCAGTTGGCTACCAATGGGTAAATGCATTAACTGTGAATACTTATAACTGTGCTCTTTTCATTCCATCGTAACTGCATATTTAGGAAAACGACATGCGACTAAAAGCACGTTGAATATTTATTCATTTTGTTGAGACGACGACTGTTGCATGGGATGTTCTTTATGGAAATATTGGTCTTACACATTTAATATGCATTCAACATTGATATGTTTGATTGTTTGATTGAATGTCGTTAGTCAGTTAGCTGTCAGACAATTAACTTTATCCATATTGTGAACGAACAATGCACTCAAAGTATTATTTAATCTGTGAGCATGATGGTTTGCATTTCAAAGTAATAGATAGCGAACTCTCGCCTTGTGCATCAAAACGGTAATAACTTTTGTGAGCAGTAGCCTGTCGGGCAATCAGGAAACATAATGTCATTATAAAACATAACAATGGCATGCTTGATGAATAATGAATAATCGGATGAATAATGATGGGATTACGTAGCCGCACAATCAATCAAAGAAGCCATTAGTGTCACTTAAACCTTTCTTTGACTGCCAATATATTGTTGGTTATGTCTGGCAAACAAAAAGTAATGAACATTTTTTACTCGGTCGGTCAGACTGCACCCGGCAGGTTCAAATATATGATGTTGCCACTGATTAGATGGGAGAATAATGCAAATTTATTTACTGGAACTACAGCTATACACGCTTCACAATCACTGAACCTCTAAAATAAACATCTGAATCTAATGTATCAAATGTATATTTCACTGTATGAGTATATTTGATATTAGCGGAGGGTAGTGCGTTCCGAATTATTTCATCAATTATAATTATATAAACGAAAGTCTTCCGACATATTGATGAACACACTGCCATTTCGTAGTATTAAAAGTGAATGGGTTTGGTAAACATAATAAAACTTATTTGTCATCTTAACGATGCAGGAATAAGTTAGCTTGTACCCTGGGAACGATAAAAGAGCACATCCAAGAACATTTAACATCAACTATCATTTGCTATTTTAAGAAGTGGGCAGACCTTTTTCAAGCACATGAGGCTATTATAATTCCAACAAACTCCACCAGCAGCAGTGGAACTTCGTTTGTCAAAGCTGCAACGCAAAGGGTACTTTTCAGCCGACAATTAGCCATGCTTTGGTTAATTTGATCTACAGCTCTGGCCATATCAAGTTGTGTACTCATGCATTCGACTGTTTTACTAAGCAATACAAAATAGGCATGTTAATATTGGCCGAGCGGACATACCGAGCCGCTGCTCCCAATCACGCTTATCAAACGAATCACACCAGGGTTACAGAATGTCAGCAACAAGCATATATCCACTTTGTTTCTTAAGCTCTTTCACTTGCAAGATTTATGTTCAATATGACCTCTAGAAGCCTTTATTTAACGTACGGCCATGCCAAGGAACCCAGTTATAAAATTGCGGGTTTAAAACACTTGAGATGTATAATTTTGGTTCATAAAATCTCCTGATATCTTTGTTGACATAAGATAGAATGCCAACCCTTTATGCCAAAAGCTAGAACATCAGAAGCGCATTTTGGCCACCACGATTCATAAACAAAAAAAGAAAGATGTTTTTAAATCCAATGCCAACATATGTTTCCATTGCAAAACGAACAACGCTATTCCACTGTAGCATTAGCAATATCAACGACATCACGCCATAAGGTAAAACTATTCCTTGGTACAAATAAAGAAGCCTTCGTATTCCGCCATGCAAGGCCCGCTTAATAATACACTTTAGCAGAGCGAAATTGCTTTTCATCAGAGATCACCGGCAGCTGAGGGCTCTTGTCTTGAGTTGCCTTATATATCCCAATTATAGCAAGCGCACATATAGTTTAATATCTGCAGTACAGTTGTGGCGTTTAATCAATGTATGTGTACTCCATTATGTGATCGCACCGATATCCTGTAATATACCATTAGTCAACAGACAACATTACAAATTTACTGCGTTGGGACTGTCGCTTGACTTTCCCAAGCAGATGTTGGCTGTTCACACAACGAGAGCTACCGTACCAGGTCTGTGATAGGACCATATATGCTCACTGATTAAGACCCAAAGACAGTATATCTATGGACGATGCAGTGTCTAGTCTACGTATTCGTTTAGTTTTGGTAGTGAAATGGCATTGTTGATTTGCAAAAAACCTCGATTTCACAAATTATGCCCAATGTCAATGTGCTTGGGCACAGGCAGATAATCCTCAAATATGATAATGTGTCC